>JAWQEG010009072.1:0-43205 GCA_033782935.1 Petrolisthes cinctipes
CCGTTCTTTTAAGGGGGATCATATATTTTAATTGACCTCAAAAGCTACTGATTCGTCCAAAATATGCAACAAAACAGTTTCCCTACTCGTATACCGAGGCAGTTGACTGTTTCTTGGAATAGTTTAGAGAAATCAAAAGCCCACTAATTCACCCATGATAAAATAATGTCCCCCTTAATTAAGCACACGAGGAGGTATGTCGTCTATATGATGTAGTTTTGAAGAGTTAATAAAAAGATATAATAGGCCTATAACTCTTTGAACCACCTTTAGTTATACCAAGAATGTAAACATTGGATTAGGTATAAAAAAAAAAAAAAAAAAAAAAAAGCTGAATCGTTGTTGGCAGAGGGAGTATGGTGGCAGGGGGAGTAGTGTTGTGTTGTGTGTGTTGTGGCAGGCAGGGGGAGTAGTGTTGAAGTGATGGTGATGCCAGGGCAGGGCAGGGCAGGGCAGGGCAGGGCAGGTAGGTACAAAGGGTGCAGTTATAATAAATATTTAGAGCACATTTCCCCCTGCCCTTTATACTTCACCGGTGAGTTGGTAGTGTGAGGTGAGGGGTTACAGGCCACAGATTTTCATAACTATTTTTTATATATAGAGAGAGAGTGGATGGGTCAGGCGGATGGCGGTGCAGGAAAAATAAAATAATTAAAACTTGTGACTTTTGGTGGTGGCCCTGATCAGTGAGCCAGTCAGTCAGCCAGTATCAGTGTTCTGAAACCGCAAGAAAATACTTATAATTCTGTTCTCAAGTTGATTCGTTGATGAAACGCTGATTAACATTTCTCCAGATGTGTAATCCTTGTTACTGAGGTTTACTTACTTGTTTACTTGGGTTTCAGTAATATTAATGAAAGGTCAGTGAGGTGGAGACAGTTTTAAGCTCTAATGAGTATTCTACGCAGTCATCCCATTTTTTTATGAAAATTATATTAGCGTAGTTTTTCTTTTTTTTAAATTGACACACAAACATCCAGTACAGACATTCCTACTCACTATTCACAGTCCAAGCAACACAATCTTCACCTAACACACACACACACACACACACAATGCTCACCAGAGTGGTTGAGGACCCCCATGAGAGGCGGCAGGATGGGCACCAACACAGAATGGACAAGAGGAAGGAAGGAAAGAAGGAGAGGGATGATGCTGTGTTGTGTTGTGTTGTGTTGTGTCCTTATTTTGTGAGACTGAACACTGAGGAGAGGAGTGGAGGAGGAGTGGAGATGGTTGAGTGGTGTGTGGGTGAGAGAGGAGCTAGTGGAGGAGGAGTGGAGATGGTTGAGTGTGTGTGGATGAGAGAAAAGTGGAGGAGGAGTGGAGATGGTTGAGTGTGTGTGGGTGAGAGAGGAACTAGTGGAGGAGGAGTAGAGATGGTTGAGTGTGTGTGGGTGAGAGAGGAGTGGAGGAGGAGTGCGAGATGGCTTGAGTGTGTGTGGGTGAGAGAGGAGTAGAGGAGGAGTGGAGATGGTTGAGTGTGTGTGGGTGAGAGAGGAGTGGAGATGGTTGAGTGTATGTGGGTGAGAGAGGGGTGGAGGCAGGTAGAAGGGGGTGTGGGTGAGTGAGAGAGAGATGGGGAATGCAGGACGTAGGTTAGAGAGGAGAAAGGTTGGTGTGTGGGTGGTACGATAAGAAGGGGAGGAGGTTGAGTGTGTGTGTGTGTGGAAAGAGAGGAGAAGGGGAGGAGTGTGTGGTGTGGGTAAATGTTGTAGAGGAGAGGGAGGAGGAGGAGGTAGGGAGTTTGTATAAAAGTGGAGAGTGGAGGTAGGAAAAGTGGATGAAAATGGAGGTAAGGAAAGTGGTTGAAAGTGGATTAGTGGGGAAGGTATGGGTTGTGGTAAGAATGTAAGTAGGTGGTGAGGGTGAGAGAGTGGAGGAAGGAATGAAGTATGGGTGTAAATATCAGTGGAGTAGGTGAGGCAGGGAGTGTGGGAGAGTGCCTATGGGAGCAGTGAAGAAGGGAGAGAGGGGGTAATGGAGATAATTTATGGATAGGAAGCCGACAGAGAGGGAAGGGAAAAAATGTTCGAAAGAAAACGTACGTAGATAAATGGAAAGAGGGAGATGGAAAAAAGAGAAAGTTGCAAGATAATGAAAATGGGAAGAAGAGGAATGTACTTGTTGTGTGAAACAAGATAGGGATGAAGGGTGAGAGTGAGGAGAGAACTGTGTGTGTGTGTGTGTGTGTGTGTGTGTGTGTGTTGAGTGAACTCGAATACAAAAAGTGAATACAAAGTGATACCATGAGCTAATTCAGGCAAGGGAGAAAATCCAAGGTATATGTAGCCGTGAACCATCAACCCAATGCCACGTCCACAGAACTGAATGGTGCTGTACCATTCGTTGATAGTCATCCTGTAATCTTGTCCCTGAGTTTCCTGACACTCTGACCTAACAGTGAATACAACACTGTACGACAGAGGAGGATGCCACACGGTACTTACGGGTGGAACAGCTTGAAGTGTTGGGGCCAATTCTGTTCTAGCATTAAAATTAGAAAAGTTTCGAGTTCAGTCTAGTGGAAGGCAAAGGATTACGAGAACTTGCATACAGTCCATCTCGTTTACACATGGTAATTCCAAGTCACAACAGCCTGCTCTAATTTCAGTTTATATACCTATCATCCTATAATATATATTCCCTAATCACACTGTGCAAACATCCTCATAACTATTAATAAAGAGGAAAGTTCTTCTTGTTTCGCTTTGTTTCTTTTTTCGCCTAAAATATTATTTTTCTATTCCTTTTTTCTTCCTCCGTAAAATGAAGAACTTATACCGTATGAAGCTTTGCTGTGACGCTCATCTCCATCACATCTTCCTTTGAGCCTGTGGAGATTTATGGTAATCCAGTATCCAGGGATAAAAAACCATTACATAATCCAGATTACCTCAGTTAAGGCCTGGTGACAGAAGCAGGGCTGATAATAATAATAATAATTCATACAAGACAAGTGCGGACCATTTTTGAGAATCTATCTATCGACAAAGCTTCAGGGCCAGATGAAATTCCTCCCACTGTATTAAAAAATTGCTCAAAAGAATTAGCTCCAATTCTCTCAAAATTATTTCGTGTATGTCTCCATACCTCGTCCTTCCCAGCCGCCTGGAAAGAAGCCAATGTACAACCAATTCCCAATAAAGGAGCTACCGCAAATCCATCAAATTACAGACCAATTGCCATCACGTCTACTCTCGGTAAAATATCTGAAATAGTTCTTAACAATCACTTTGTAAAACACCTTGAGAAAAATCATCTGCTAAATGATAAGCAATATGGCTTTAGACAGAGACGATCTACTGTGGACCTGCTCTGTTATTTCACAGATAACATATTCCAATCAACTGATAAACATGGAGAGACTCACACAATTTGCCTTGATATATCTAAAGCCTTTGACAGAGTATGGCATAGATCATTACTGTCTAAGCTTCCACATTATGGCCTTCAATCTTTTGTTCCTCTAATTAATTCATATCTTAGCAACAGAAAATTACGTGCGATGGTAGATGGTCTGTATTCCGACTTTCATCCCATTAATGCTGGTGTTCCTCAAGGAGCGGTCTTGGCTCCAACTTTGTTCCTCATTCATATTAATGATCTTTTGTCAGTTACTCAGAATTCAATTCACTCCTATGCTGATTATTCAACTATTCACAGTTCCTTCTCATTTAATGATAGTTTTACTCAACACAATATTTTAGAATACAAACTTGCCACTTCAATTTCATTAAATGAAGACTTAACGAAGATCTTTGAATGGGGACAAAACAACCTAGTTTCTTTCAATGCAAATAAAACTAAATACATCCCGTTCTCAAATAGATCAGATAATCAAGATTCTCACATTATTTTCAATAATACAAATATCCCCAAGTCCCACAGCATTGATCTCCTTGGTGTAACTTTAAATGAAAACCTCAGTTGGACTCTCTATGTAAAATCCATTGCCAAAACTGCATCTAGGAAGATGGGACTTTTATACAGAGCTTGTAATTATTTGACTGACGAGCAGTTAGCAGTAATATATAAGAGTCATGTGCGTTCCCAGATGGAATATTGTTCACCTCTGTGGGCTGGTTGTGGATCGGTGGTGTTAAGACAATTAGATAAAATTCAAAACAGAGCTATCAGACTGATCAATAATCCTATGATCACTAATGAATTCCCTCCCTTATCAGTACGTAGAAATGTTGCTTCCCTTGCACTATTTTATAGATACTTTTATAAGAAATGTTCGGATGAACTTGCCCTGATTATACCACCCCTTCGGAGGACTAGGGCAGCTGAGAATGCGCATGAGTTCACACTGACTCCTCCACGTTGCAGGACAACTGCTTACAAAAATTCATTTACTCCCCGTACTACTTCCCTGTGGAATTCTCTACCAAGGGAATGTTTTCCAGCAAGTTATAACCCCCAGCAATTTAAATCCAGTTGTTTTAAATATTTTATGAGTGGGGGATGCCAATAGGCAAATGGAACCATTTATTTATTTGTTTTTTCCTTTCCTCCACTCACTATATGTAAAAAAAAAAAAAAAAAAAATGCCAGTCATCGGGCACGTTTAACGGGCAAACCAGCGAAAGGTTCGAACCCGTGTTGAGCGAAATCACCATCCTGTGCCGGGTGGATTGAAGAGCTTCAAAGCTGCTAGATGCAAGTTAACATCGGGGAATCATTTTCAGCTTACGTTGCACTTCTCAGTTCATTGTAGCACGGTTAACATCATATATCTTGTGATGTTTACCCAAGACTAGTACAGTGAGCCACCTAACATCTGTTGGTCTAAAACCACTAATAAATAAGTGGATACACCTTTATGGTACCACACTCCACAGTACACAGTGCTGCACTCACCCACCTACTGGCAGGTCTGTCCCTTCATCAACTCTGCCTGTGTGGACAATATTCACGGGCATCACAGGTACAATTTGCCTGTCCACCGTGCTGCCCGCCAGACATGCCCACTTGTGTACACAGACCTTTACCTTCCCTAGCGGTTATCTTAGCAACTTCTTTTACCGACCAATTCCCAATAAGAGTGGATGGTACGTTATGTCGACTCTCGTTAACTGTTCATGTTAACGATAATATTAATAATGTGATTTTTTTTCCCTCTAATTTTTATTATTCTGTATCACTACAAATTATTCATAATTCGTATTATTATTTTTCGTGCCAGCAAAAGATCACCAACCTGTGACGAATAACGAAGCCTTAATTACACAACAGGTACTCTCTCTCATCTCCTGTCTTGGTTCCTCTCACCTAATATATATTAATAGTCAAATAAGAACCAAATTAATATTAGTATACCAACTACAGTATCATTATAATTATTATACTCCTTCTCCCTCTTCCTCCCCCCCTCCTTATTCTTCTTCTTCTTATTATATTATTATTATTATTATTATTATTATTATTATTAATATTATTATTATGTTATTATTATTATTATTATTAAGTAGTAGTAGGAGTAGTAGTAGTAGTAATATAGTAGTACTATAGTTTATTATTTCAGTGATATTTAGGCAAAATATATACAGTGCACGGGAAGACAAGAATTTGATTTTAGGTTGAAAGTAGACCGATCAAACTGTGTAGGGAACACCTTGAACCTGAAGGATGAAGAAGAAAGTGATAGAAAGGCGGGACAACAAGCACCAAGGAAATAAAAAGGCAGACGCATACTGAAAAGAAACTCAGAGAGAGAGAGAGAGAGAGAGAGAGAGAGAGAGAGAGAGAGAGAGAGAGAGAGAGAGAGAGAGAGAGAGAGAGAGAGAGAGAGATGCACACAATGATGGGAAGGGAGAAGGGACAAAAAGATGCATAGAAGTGAAGGGAGAGAGAGAATGGACATCAGGCAAGCATAGAGGCAAAGGAGACAGGAACAAGGGGATAACGAAAGGGGAGAGAGGGAGAGCAAAGAGAAAATTCGACCAGGGAAAGAAGGGAGAGGAGGACAGGGTAAATACGAGAGGCTGGGAAGGGGAAAAGGAAGTCGAAAATAGAACAAGAAAATGAACAGACAGAGAGGAAAGACAGGGGAGGAGTAGAGACGAAAAATGGTAAAGACAGAAATACACAGACAGTAAGAAAACTACAGGCAAGATAGAAATGTACAGAGAGACAGAAAAACACCAGAGAAAGACAGAAAAAACAGAGAAAAACAGACAGACACAGAAGACAGAAAAAAACAAGAGACAAAGGCATAGAAATGACTAAAAATACACACATACAGAAGGACACAAAAGACAGAAAAAAAAGAGAAGCATAAAAACACAGAAAGACAAAAAAAAAAAAAAAAAAAAAATAACAGACAGAAACACACGGAAAAGAAAGAAAACATAGGAGAGACGCAAAACACAAAAACACAGAAAGAAGAAAGGACAGAAAAGCAGAAGACAGTAAAATGAAGGAAGGAATATATGAAGTCTTGGGGTCAGAGAAAGAGACGGAAAAAGTCAGAAAAATTAGATATACAGAAATATTGAAAAAAAAAAAACACACACACACATACGAATGCACAAAAATGCAGGATGGAATATATATGAAAAAGGAGGGAAGGTGAAAAACAAAAATATGAATCAAACAAAATATTCATAGAGTCCACTCGTTTGTCTGTCTGTCTGTCTGTCTGTCTGTCTGTCTGTCTGTCTGTCGTGTTGCATAATCTGAGGGCTAATGATTCTCAAAACTATGACAGGTGTCAGACGACGTAATTTGGAAGAATTAGAAGCCCTCCAATTAGGGGGAATTACAGTGTGGGTAAATCTGGAGCTACTGATACCTCCAACCTATTCCCACCAATAGCACACCAGAATTTATGTTTTTCTGGTCCTGTTTCCTAGCATGCTTTTGAGGAATCAAGGCGCTCCAATGTAAAAAAAAAAGAATACCATCCCCTTCACCCCTAAATCGACATTTTTACACAATACCACTGAATAATATCATTTCCATACACTTCAAAAACACACCTAACTCTCTCTATAGATTAACCTAACATGTACCCAACTGTGAGGTCCGGGTTCCATTCCGTCGTCATAATAAAACAACATCTTTACACTGGAGGGAAGGATAAACAAACAGAGGGAATGAGAGCAGGGTAAAGGGAGTGATAAATCTTATCTCCTGCCAACCATCTGTATGTATGTGACGCCCCTTGTGCTGCCATCTATCTCTTCACTGCAAATGTCACCCATCATATCATAGGCTGGGGCAAGGGTTGGATTGGGATGTAGGCAATGAGTGAGTGAGTTATTATACGGTGTGTGTCTTTGTGTGGTAATCTCTGTCATTCTTTGCCTCCCTGTCCCTCTCTTTGTCCCTCTGCATCCAACCACATCTCCCCTTCCGATCTCCATTTATTACTTGTCGTCTCTAAATCTATATATTTCGTTTCTCTCTCTCTCCATACTGATCTTAATAACTAATACTTGTATATGGTGATCCGCGATGGCGACCTATAATGGTAGCAAGAGAAATGTGTGTGTGTGTGTGTGTGTGTGTGTGTGTGTGTGTGTGTGTGTGTGTGTGTGTGTGTGTGTGTGTGTGTGTGTGTGTGTGTGTGTGTGTGTGTGTGTGTGTGTGTGTGTGTGTGTGTGAATAACAAACTTCATGGATCCATATGTGGTACTTCTGGTATGAACTATACTTGCGAATTTCGGATACGGTATAGTGTTAGTCTGTCTATTATCACAGGTTTATCACCATGCAAGTCTATGAATTACTCAAGCGGGAAATCTGTCTGCCCGTAACTATAAGTATGTTGAGTATGTGTATCCAACCTCTCTAGATAACTAACTGATCACTGTACAGACCACAGTTACTCTCCACACCAAGAGTCTAATGTACACACGCGATCAATAATAATCACCAACATATGGGTATCTCAAACAATTTACTGTCTATAATATTTTCACGTTCACATAATATGTTATGGTTGTTTTAGTGCGTAGCTGCTTGTATTAAATTAAAAGATGGTAGTTAACCTATTTATTGGAAAGTTTATCATCTAAGGAACAGAGTGAAGCTGTCAAACTCTTACGTGAGTTACCCCTATATGGATGATTATATTTGGCCGCGACTTGTATATGAACGGCTGAATATTCATTGGCCTCAGACTATGTTATCCTTAGACATTAATCCATTCAGTTGTTTTCTGCTATAATGACACTCTATTCGTTAACAGATATGGCATAAGCAAATAAAACTATAAATCAACTGTGCCAAATGACTCTTAATTACCAATTTATACAGATACACAAGTTACTTGGATTGACAACATATCTAAATTAACTCAGTGAAATAATTTCCTGTAGACATCATGAATATTCTTTGTAATGAAACTTCCACACAGCAGCTGCAGTACTCTTAAGGGGGTTCGGGATTAGGGGGACAGGCTTGGGGGGGGGGGGTTAGGGGGGTGTCCGGGGGTTTTTGGAGGGTGTGGGAGTAGGGGGACAGGCTTGGGGGGTGGGTTAGTGGGGTGCGGGAATAGGGGACAGGCTTTCTACCCACCCCAAGCCTGTCCCCTTATTCCCGCACCCCCCAAACCCCCCCCAAGCCTGTCCCCCTATTCCCGTACCCCCTTTAATAGCTTAATACATAATTATATACTTAACCGAACTCTGATTGGGCTGAAAAGAGTAATTATTTGGACCAGAAACACACATCTTTTATTTTTTCTAACTCAATATGCAGAGTGTGATATGAAAGAACCCAACAGTACCGTAAGCCAAGCCATTCATTCACCTCCCCTCCCTCTCTCCCTCCCTGGCCAAGCTCACTCACATCAAACACTCTTTTACTCCATCACCTTCGTATTCCCTAATTATTACAGCCTCCATTTTTATACAACTACGATGCAATGGGTTCCAGTAACGCCAACGTAAGTCCCCACTATATTCAGAAAGATATCATTATATATTGAACTGGAAAATGAATGCTTAGAAGTTGATATACCGTGATAGGATAATCTATACAGTGATACAGTTGTTGTTGAAGTTCCTCAAGCTGTCTGGCCTCACCATATATACTGTTATCCAATACGGTATAACATAAGATCTGGTGTTTTGAAAGATAAGAAAAAGACGTATTTGATGATAAATATAAAGGTGATTGAATATAAATGTGTAAAGTTTGCATCAGTTATATTTTAATACACATATTGCGAGACTTTTTTTTTTTTTTTTTCCTTTCTTTATACATCCAATCTTCATTTATTTTCTACACTTTATTTTGTGTTTATTTCCATTTTTTTCCTCGCCTTTCTATCATTCCTATCCCTGCATTTCTTTCATTCCTCTCATCATCATATTTTCCTTTCTTTAATTAAACTTCTGATCAACATTCCTATCCATTCATATATATATTTTTTTTTCATTCCTCTTTCCTTCCAAATCCTCGCCTTTATTCATTCCTAGCCTCGACTTTCTTTCATTCCTAGCCTCGTCTTTCTTTCATTCCTAGCCTCGTCTTTCTTTCATTCCTATCTCCGTATTTCTTTCATTCCTATCCTCGTCTTTCTTTATTTCCTATCTCCGTATTTCTTTCATTCCTATCCTCGTCTTTCTTTCATTCCTATCCTCGTCTTTCTTTCCTTTCTTTACACATCACATCTTATTATTTTTTTTTCCACCCAACTTCCTCTCTGTGTCCCATATTCGTTTTCCTTCCCTTTCTCCATTATCCCTTACTTACCCAAGCTCTTTCCTTCCCTTCCCATTCCCATTCTTCTGTTTCCCTTTCGTCCTTTCTTTCCTTCCTTCCTTTACCAACCATTCTTCTCTTCTCTCTATACCTCTTTCATCACTCATTAAGGCAGCTTATCTAAAACTACAGGATATTTCAAGAACACCACCACACAATATAAAAATGAAGACGTGGGTGAATGGAAAAGTCGATTGGATGGATAGATGGATGAATGGATGAAAGATTGGATAGATGGACAGGTTGATGGAAGATTGGAAGGATATATGGATGGATGGATAGATGGTTGAATGCATGGATGGATGGATGGATGGTTGAATGCATAGATAGATAGATGGATTGATGGATAGATAAATAAAACTGTTTGAATGGATGGAAGAATAAAAGTGGCTGAATGAATGGTTGAATAGATGAATGGATAAATGAATGAATGAGTGTATAAAGGGCTGAATAACTTGTGATTTATCTAGTGAATGTAGGCACGACTAGATAAGTATACAGACAAACAAACAAACGGGTGAAAACATAAGCCAATGTGATTAATTAAGTCATGAATGGACAGACAAAACACAGCCTGAAAGAAAGAAGGAAGGAAAAAAGAGGAAAACAAGGAAGAAAGAAGGAAGGGTGAAGAAGAGGAGGAAAGGATGAGGCCGTCACCAGTGTGTTTGTTTCTGTGTGTGTGTGTGTTCCTTTTATCTTATAATTATTAACTTCCTTCCTTCCTATCATCTCTTTATTCCTATTTCTCCATTTTCTCTCATAAATATATTTCCTTCCCTTTTCTCCACTTTTCTTTACTTCCTTTCTTGCCCATTCCATTTTTTCAGTTTCCCTTATTTATTTCCTTTCCTTCCCTATCGATTTTTCTATCAATATGTCTATATATCCATTAATTTATCCATCTGTCTCTCTATCTATTCATCTATCATTTTTTTTTTTTCCCGTCTCTCTTTCTCTTACATCATTTTGCTGCTTCTTGCACTCTCTGTCTTCCTTTCTCCTCTTCGTCTATCATCCCTCATTATATCTGTTCATTACTTTCCGCCTCCCCTTCAGGTTTTCTTATACTTCTTCCCCTTCCCTTCCCTACTCATATTCATATCACAGTATCCTCTAAAGCAGTCAGTATTCTCTCTCTCTCTCCCTCCCTCCCCCTCCCTCCCCCCCTAACTAGGTTTTCCCCTTAATTATTTCGTTGGAGTTTAGGTTCAATTTACCGTCAGGACTCAAGAGATTTTGCCCTTAGTTGGCAGGAAAGTATGGAAAGATGAAGTTGTTTTGCCGTGCTCGCTATATATCCACCTTACCTCCCCCTGGCATCATCCATTCTCTTGGTGTGAAGTATCATGTAGTTGTCGCTTCCCTCACCACTATCATCACCACCACCACCAATAAGGGTCAGGCAGTGTTATTGTTAACTTCCTTCTTGGTGGCCAGGTGGTGCCGTACAACACGAGAGGCAGGTACCGGTGGAAATGGCACCGTGGGGTACAATATGAGAGAGAGAGAGGGAGAGAGAGAGAGAGAGAGAGAGAGAGAGAGAGAGGAAGGGAGGGAGGAAGAGAGAGAGGAAGGGAGGGAGGAAGAGAAGGAGGGAGGAAGGAAGGTAGGGAGAAAACGAGGATGATGGATAGAAAGTAAAGGAGGAAGAGGAACCCGCGAAAAAAGAAGAAAGGAAAAGGGAGGGAGGGAGAGAATGAGTAAGGAAGAAACGACAGGAAGAGGAAAGGGAGGGAGAGTGAAAAAGGAAGGAAGGGAAGTGGAAAGGAAAGAGAACAGGAAAGGAGCGAGACAAGGAGGAAGGAAGGAAAGAAAGAAGGAAGGAAAACCGAATAAAGGGAGGGAGGGAGAGAAGGAGGGAGGAAGAAAGGAAAGGTTGAAGGAAATAAAGAGGATAGGGAGGGCATGAAGAATGAAGGGAGAGAAGAAGAATGGAAAGGAATGAGAGAGCGGGGAAGGAAGGAAGGAAAGGGAAGGAAGGATTGAACGAGGATGGAAGGAGGGGCACAAGGAAGGATGTAAACAAATATAGGAAAAGGAAAAGTAGGAAGGAAAGGGGAATAAGAATTTAGCACAACACAAAATGGATGAAAGGGAATGAAAATATAAGATGAAAGACGTGGAAAACGAAGGAAAAATAAGAGAGAAAGACAGTATTAGAAGGAGTGAAAGGAAGGAAGGGACAGGGTATAAAAAGAAAGGACGGGGAGAAGGAGGAAAAAGGATATAGTGTTGGTGAAAGAGTAGAGAGTGAGAGGAACGGGCAGTGTACAAAAATGAAACAGAAGGAGGAGGAGAAGAAAAAGGAGGAGGAAATGAAGGAGGAGAATGAGTTGGAAAAGAAAGCAATTAAAAAGAGGAGGATCAGGTTGAAAGTGTAGATAGGGAGCGAGACAAGAGTACAACGATCAAAGAAAGGGAAGAAGTGAGTGGGTGCCAGAGGAGAACAACACAGAGAGAGGGGAGAAGGAGAGATTGATTAAAACAGAGATGAAAGGAAGAAGACGGAGAGACAGACGGTCAAACAGGGTGATGGATAAACAAACGTGACGGGAAGAGTAAACACACAAAGAGGCAGAAATGAAACAACATATAATTATATACATGGAAAAAAGAGAAGAATAAGATTAATAGAAGGATGGCTAAACAGACAGTAAAGGAGGAGGAAGACAAAGAGACAAGATGATGGATAGACAGACCTAAAGTAGACAGTATACATTAAAGAGGCTGGAATAAAACAACATACTGCACACAGAATAAAGAGAGGAGAGGTGATACACTAACGCTTCAGAAATAAGAGTAATGAAACGAACACTCAACAGACAGACACACACGGGAAGGGAGGGAGGGAATGGTATGAAAGAAACAAACTCGATAAGATCTCGGTAACTTTGGGTAGAGCGGCTAGACTAGACAAAGAATAACCTTCGCTGCACCAAAGATCCTCAGAAGTTGATTAATTAAGGAAACCCACTGGCCTTGTGGCCTTGTGTTCCAAATAACTGGGTTCAACCATGTTTAATAATATGCAAATTCGAAAAATATTTAACCTATAAAACAATTATCTTAATATTACCTGATCAATTACTATATGACATTGATTTCCTCCAATAGTGTGGAGGTTAACTAAAGACAACATGAGCAACAGGTCAATCAACCAAGTTACATCCTAATGACACCACCTCATCCGGCAACTCTAAAACACTCCTCTACCTTCATTCATCTTTCTCCCTTACTTCGACTTATGCTCCTTAAAATGCAATGTGTCTAGGCATCTCGAACGAAATCGGACATGATTTTAGTCCTATCTCACGATTTTACCCCACAGGTGAGGACAAGGAGAGAACTGTAATCTTCATTGATAGTAGAAAAAAAATGTATATAAAAAGTTACAGCGAAAACACAAGATTGATGATGGAATAACAACTTCCTTCCCTCATGAGATTCGTGTGATTAGGGTCGCAAAAATTATCATAAAAACAAACCAACAAACAAGCAAACACATATAAAGAACTAACACTGTATTGTACAGAGCTGCAAACCTCGGTAGGGCAGGATATTGATCAAATAAATTCAAATAACAAAATGACACGTTTGCCCTTTTGAAATGATTCTAGTATAATATTATAATATGTACGAGTAACATTTGGAAACCAGGAAATCTATATGTTGTTACTGGTGCTGCACATCCCAGACCAAGCTGCTTCCCTTCATCTAAATAAAAAAAAAATGCAAAGGAAAGAGACATAATAATATAAAGGAAGCGAGAATGAAGAAAGAATTGGGAAAAAGCCAGGAAATAAAAGACTATGATATATATACATAATTAGATAATGCTTGTGTGTGTGTGTGTGATCGGCGGCCGTGACGAGTGGACGTGTTTTGGTGAGCTCCTCAATTGATTCCTGGCTACGGAAATAGGTTAGCCATATGGCTGAAAACAGACTTAGTTAATAGTGGGTGATGACCAAAATTGAAACAACATGGAAAAGCTGCACGCAAGCAAATTATTGAAATTGAACGGCAAAAAATGCAAAAAATGCTCGACAGATCTAGAAATGGCGGCGGTCAAATGCGACCAGTGTAATTCCCTATACCATCTTAAACGCACATTAATGCCAATCCACATGGGGATAAAGTATTTTACCTCTCGAGTAACGTATACTTGTGATGACTGTGTGAAAACGAAAACCGATGGATATGAGGACGTGTTAAACTTGATAAACAGTCTTGGCGCAAGTGAAAATGACGCCGATGACGTCAGCACACAACACGGTGAACCGGCCGGTCAACTCGATCACCTGATTAAAACAGTCAGTGATATGAAAGTGCAAATGGACAGGCTCTCCAACAAACTGGTAAATGAAACACAACAACACAAAAGTAAAAGCTATTCGGACGCTGTACGAGACGGTAAAGAATCACCAAAGATGAAATCAAACAGCCAAGTGGTGTTCGTAAAATGTAAAGAAGGAACAAATCGGATAGATGAAGATGAACTTGTTTCGGCCCTGAAAACAGTACCGACTATCACAGTGAAAAAAGTCCAGGAAAAGTCGGTTAAAGTGATCCTACCGAATGATGATGCCAAGGACAAGGCTTTAACGGCGTTGGCAGAGTCAACCAAATTATCTGAGACCCATGTATTCTCGCCAGAAAAGAAATTAAAACCGAAAATCACTATATCCTACGTACCACGCTCAATAGAAGACGAAGACATTGTACAACTGATCACAGAGAAGAACAACCAAATCTCAGATCTGGTTGATCAAGGACACACGATGAAGGTGTTGTTTTCCAAAAATAGTACTACGGGATTCAAAACTGTGATCCTTGCAGTGTCACCACAGATACGCAAGGTTATACGAGACAACCAAGATTATGTCTACATTAATCTATCCAGGTGTAAAGTGTTCGACCACTTCTGGGTGCTGAGGTGTGGAAATTGTCTGGCCTATGGCCACAAAACTACACACTGCCGTCGTGAAAACCCAAACTGCGGGTATTGCAGCGGGCAACACAGATCCAGTGACTGCACACAAAAGGAGCAACAGAAATGCATACATTGTGTCTTCAACTCCAGAGATGATGCTTCACATTCAGCGTTTAGCACAAAATGTCCATCCTTCTTAATTGCAAAACAAAACCTCATCCGGAAAACTATAGGATGCGAGGATGAAGGGAGAAAAAACTAGATAACAACTCCAGCCTAAAACTGCCCTCAGTCGAATCACATGAAGGAAAAGCACCTACAAGGGAGAGTATCATCTATGCCAACATCGAGGGTCTCATGACCCGAAACAAACGTTTCAAAACTAAGCTTATAGAAGACATGTCCAAACACAATAACGCTTACCTATTATGCTTCACAGAATCTCACCTCAGAAAAGGCATATTGGATGCAGAGATACAGATAGAAGGATTCGAACTGATACGAGCAGATAGACTAGAAGGCAGGAAAAAAGGTGGAGTGGTAATTTATCTCAGAAATGATGTAATTCGACACACAAAACTACTAAAGCAGGAGTCCAATGGAGAAGTGGAATATCTGCTGTTACATATATCCAAATGGAACCTGGTGTTATCAACTATATACTGCTATATATTGCCCCATATTGCTCTACGGAAATTTTCATAGAGAGTATACGCTCAATAAAGGCTGAGATAAACAAACTAAGTAATCCCGAGCCAAATATCGCGATTATGGGCGACTTTAACCTGCCAATTATTCAGTGGGGTGCAATGCAAGTTTACGGCGGTTCAGCATCGGACCGACAGCAGTCCAACGCACTTTTATCATTCATGGATGAATATTTTCTCAAACAATTGATAGATACGCCCACCAGAAGAAGTAGTATTCTTGACCTGCTCATCACCAATAATGAAGCAATATTCAACACCATAAATGTAGAGGACACAGTGATGTCAGACAACCGACTCATAATAATGGAAACAACTCTGAACACTATGAATGACAGAATACGCCCTCGTGAACAAGACTCGTTTGCTTCATTGAATTTCCGACACAAAAACACTGATTGGAATGCCATAAACGAGGATACTAATTGGACTAATTTACTTGAAAATAAAAACAAGTGAAGCCATATACGAACTTATACACGCGAAACTGTTTGATATATCTAAAAGACACACACAAAACCGACAGCATTATGTGAAAAAAGATATACCGAGAGATCGTAAGATCCTAATGCGAACGAGACTAAAGAAGGCAATGATAGGGGAAACAAAACAACTATAAAACCGAGAGAATTCATAGGCAAAATCCAAGACATCGAGGACAAACTAAGCCAATCCTGTAACAATGAAATGAAGGTAGCCGAGGACAGAGCAGTTGAAAATATAAGCACCAACCCCAAATATTTTTATTCATATGTCCGCTCAAAAGCAGTAACCCGGAGCTCCATCGGACCACTACTGTACGAAGGAAAACTGGTAAATGACCCAAAGCTGATTGTAAGAGCTCTGAACGAACAGTACAACTCTGTATTAAGCAAACCCTTGACAGAATACCAAGTAAACCCCTGGAATTTAGTCACCTACCAACTTGAAGATATCTGCTTCACCCCATTAGATATTGAAGCTGCTTTGTCTGAGGTGAAGATGGACTCAGCAGCAGGACCAGATCAGGTTCCTGCTATCCTTCTCAAGAAAATGTGCTAAAACAATATCTACCCCACTATTTATTTTATGGAGGTCCTCTCTCGACCAGAGCGTAATCCCAACAGCATTGAAGAGCGGTATGATAACACCAATTTATAAAGGAGGATATAAAACCAAACCAAAACAATATAGACCCGTATCACTAACATCGCACGTGATAAAAATATTTGAACGTATCATAGTGAAAAGGCTGAGGGATTACATGGAAAAGAATGAGCTGTACAACCCTGAACAACACGGATTTAGAAGTGGAAGATCTTGTCTCTCTCAATTATTACAACATCAGGCAGAAATACTGAATGCACTAGAGAATGAAGAAAGTGCAGATGTTATATATTTAGACTTCTCTAAAGCTTTTGATAAAGTAGACCATATAATATTGTTAGGGAAAACTATCAAGCCAATTTGGAATTACAGCAAAAGTCTTAAGCTGGTTGAAGGATTTCTTTACAAACAGAACTCAATCAGTAGTGGTGGATGGGGTCAAGTCTGAGGAATCAAAGGTCACAAGTGGGGTGGCTCAAGGATCCGTAATTGGCCCCCATGTTGTTCCTTATGTACAGTTGGACACATGAATGGGTGGTACAGCCCAGGTGAAAGATATTTGTCCCATTTGAGTAACCAGTGTCTATTATCAGGTACTTGCTTTTTATTACCATCTTCAATACTGACTTCTGCCCCTGATGTATCCTATTTGGCACTAAGGAACTTGATATTGGGAGAAATTGACCATCTTTCACTTGGGCTGTACCACCCATTCATGTGTCCCAACTGTACATCACAGATATCGACCACCAAGTAGAATACTGCAGGACTACCTCATTCGCCGACGACACCCGACTACTGGGCAGAGTGAAAACCGCTGAAGATTGCAGGAAAATACAAAAAGACCTTACAAAAGTATACACATGGGCCCAAAATAACAACATGGAGTTTAATTCATCTAAGTGTGAACTAATGAAATACATCTACCCAAACCAACAACCAATTGACCTTATATATGAAGATCCAACAGGTGCAATAAATACAGAGAAGCACAGAAGTACGAGACTTGGGTATCATTATGAACGACGGTGCAAACTTCGACACCCAGATACACACCATGGTGAAGAAAGCCAAACAAAACAGTGGCTGGATTCTGCGTTCTTTTAGAACCAGAGAAAACCACGCAATGCTCACGCTATTTAGAGCCATGGTACTACCTTTGGTGGAATACTGCTGCCAACTATGGAACCCTACAAGCATAGGAAAGATAAGAGAACTAGAAGCCATACAAAGAACATTTACAGCGAAAATACAACATACGAACAATATGAACTACTGGAGAAGACTGAAACATCTGGATCTGTACTCGTTAGAACGTAAGAAGAGAGAGATACCTCATAATATATATATGGAAAATTATCAACGGACATGTACCAAATCTGGATCACCCGAACACTATCAAGGTGCACAATTCCGGCAGAAGAGGTCCTTTGTGTATCATCCCACCAATAACCCGAACACGGAAGCATATCCAGACACTCAAGGAAAGCTCATTTACCGTACACGGACCTAAGCTCTACAACTGCATACCTATGGAATTACGGCAATCAACATGCTCATTGTCAACTTTCAAAAACGACTGGATGATTTTTTACACACCATGCCAGACCAACCAGCTTTACCACACTACCATCAGCCATCACAGTCTAACAGTTTGTTGTACCAACTACAATACCGATACCAACAGGGTGGTGCATCAGCATGACCCAGGACCTAGAGTCCTAAACAACACTTCAGGAACTTCAGGAACTTCAGGTGTGTGTGTGTGTGTGTGTGTGTGTGTGTGTGTGTGTGTGTGTGTGTGTGTGTGTGTGTGTGTGTGTGTGTGTGTGTGTGTGTGTACTATATCATAAAGACATATTTTTCCTCCGTCCCAAACATATATATATAGTTTGTACTCGTATAATATTCCAACATCTTAGGCAGATTTGAGAGGACATAATTTTATCATACAATCATGTCTGCCTTTTCTCTGTTCTCTGTCAAACTAAAGTAGGCAATATTCTCTCTCGTGTTCCTCTTCTCCATCCTATTGCAACTTTAAGTGAGTATTGGCATCACATATTTTTTCTCAGTCTGATGCAAACAAAAGCGGCATAACCCTCGTATATCTTTCCCCTAAGTCTTTCATCTCTATAAAGTGGGTCTTCTTCCTTCCATCTTTTAACTAGGATCCTCAAAAGAGTCGAGCGTGTAAGAGATGACGTTTCCCAGCCGTCTCATTACTGCACATATTGACTCATTAACTTAAGCTCAAAGGACTGTAATGGAACTCGTTGTGGGTCGTTGCCACAGTTAAGGGGTATAATTATAGCACATTGTCTTGGGTGGTAAATCTGGAGCAAATGATTCCTCCAACCTATTCCAGGCAACAGGATACCGGTACCATTATTTTTCTTCACTTGGGTCTGTTTCCTGGCATACTTTGGAGGAATCAAGGCACTCCAATCTGTCAAAAGTATACTATCCCCTTAATAAAGCTGAGATTTTGTCGGCGAATTGGAAGCAGTATGTGTCACCAAACCAAACCAAACTATGGCAGGAAACGGGTACTTTAATTTATTTGGGTTGATCTGATTTGCAGCACATTTTGGACTTCTTAGTTGCCTCCTATTCTCCCACAAATACTTACAAACAAGTTAACTTTCTCGGGTTTATGCCAACTCTACCAAGTTAAGTTGAGAGTTAAGAGTGTTGTATTACTCACTATATAAATACACTCTTGGAATGTATATCACGTCGATTGTTGATGGTGATCGCTGAGTTCTGTTATGTTTATGTATTATTTATTCCTTCAGAAGTTGTGAGGGTGCATGGGGGGAGAGGTTGGAGGTAAGAAGAGAGCGGAAAGACCTGAAATTGAATTGGACAGAGAGAGAGAGAGAGAGAGAGAGAGAGAGAGAGAGAGAGAGAGAGAGAGGGGGGGGGGGGGGGGAAGGTAGGGATATAGAGAGAATCAGTAGAAAGGGATTGAGTCTGAGAAAAATAGTGATAGGAAGACCAGTGAGAAACTATTGATAGACAGAGAAAGGAAGAAAGGAGTTAAGAATGAAAGGATGGAGAGAGTAAGAAAGGGAGGGAGGGAGGGAGAGAGAGGAAGGAAGGGAGGGAGGGAGAGAGAGAGGAAGGGAGGGATGGAGAGAGAGAGGAGGAAGGAGAGAGAGAGAGAGAGAGAGAGAGAGAGAGAGAGAGAGAGAGAGAGAGAGAGAGAGAGAGAGAGGAAGGAAGGAAGGAAGGAAGGAAGGAAGGAAGGAGGGAAGGAGAGAGGGGGAGAGAGGAAGGAAGGAAGGGAGGGAGAAAGGGAGGGAATGATTGGGTGGGTGAGTGAGTGAGTGAGTGAACAAAAAGTGTCGACCAGGTGGTGTGTCAGGAGAGGCGGGACTGAGCCTGACACCTTGGGATTATACTGCACTTTTTGTTTCAGTCACCTCTCCACCTCCAGCTTACCACCCAATCCGTTTTCTTTCCTGCTCGATTTTCTTTTTGTACGATACTTTGATTTAAACCTTATTGCAATGTTTAGGTATCGGTTTGCATCCAATTTTTTATTTTACGTTGATCTCACTTAGGTGTTTATTTTATTTTTGTTTTTGTCTCGACATTCTTTAACTCGTCTTCCTCCCTGTTATGGTCTATCCTTCAACTCATAACTATGTTTTTCTCAAGTTCTAGTTGTGATATAGTTGTGCACATAAGTTCTTCGTACAACCGTGGTGGATCTCCCTTAGCGTCCAATAGAAGATAATATTGGCAGAAGTCATTATCTGGATGGCAGGGGTAGAAGATGCCCAGTTTTGTACCCTTAGCATCGAGTAGAAGATAATATTGGAAGGAGTCATTATCTGGGTGGCAGGGGTATACAACTCTAGGGCATTTGTGATTTGTTACTGGAGAAGGAGGAGTAGGCTATATACTGTATCTTTTACCTGAAGTGTTACCAGGAATTATAATGATGTCCACGCAACATGCAACTAAACTCACTCAGTTCGAAGTAACATGACATGGGTGTGACATAGCGAACCCCATCTGGACATTAACACACACACACACACACACACACACACACACACACACACTTAAAGCTCAATCAGTGCCTGCTATTCCATCCCAAACATTAATTCCCCCTCAGATGCAAGCAGCTGGGAACCATGGACCAATCATTTCTCATCCTCATCACCACCATCGCTCTCGCATTTCCACCCCTCATTACCCACGCTCCCCCTTTCACACCTTCTAGTCCCATCCGTCCATTATCCTGTCAGCCTTGTCCACTTGTCCCTGTCACTCCTGTCTTATTCCCTGTCATGTCTGTATGTGTTGTTGGGTCTTTATAATTTCTCTGTTCTTACTGGTACCGGTACTATATTTTCCCGTTCACCGTTTTCAGTTCCTTACGTCCTATTCTTGGCCTTATCCTGGTGTTACTTCCTTCCTACTTACTTTCCCTCCTAATATCTTGAATAATAATTGTGTTTGTTCCACATTTTCGCATCCCTGCTCTTCCTCGGTCAGTTCCTTCTTAACATATCTATACATTTTGATAGTGTTGTTGTCGTGACTCATTCTGTCTTATAACTCCCGAGACACATCTGCAACGCCTTAGTGAGTCCAAACCCTTCGAAGGTTTTATTTATGTTTAATAGCTAAGAAATAATATAATTGGTGTGCACAGTTGCTTACGCTGATTGATACTCTTTCTTGGCAGTTGACAGATAGATTACCATTTTGTATCGTATGTCAGTGTTAGTCTGAATTTTTTTTTCGTAAAACGACTTAACCTATGACAGTGACCTCCTTAAGATCGAAATTTGATGAAAGATTTGCAAGAGAATTAATTGACTATTATAGAAATCAAGGGGGAGAACGATTATGCTTTTTATATTTTGTTTGAAGAATTCATATTACTTGGGTAGCTACCTTAGAAACTTGTGTAGTCGCAAAGAAATATTTTCAATTAAAAGTCACGGGAGGGCGCTGGAAAAATATATAATTGGAAAGCAAGAGCAGCGGTTTAACTGTTTATTTACATTACTTTCGCCCTTGAATATGGTGCCAAGCTTTTGGTGCATGGTGTTAAGAAAGACTTTTGAAAGAGCACTAAAATTTCTGATGTAGAGTGGATGATGGAGGAAGTTTCCGAACAGTTCAAACTGAAGTGTGTGGCTGGTTGGGTGGTGAGGGGAGGTAAGGTGTACGCGGAGAGAAGGTAATGGAGGGTAGGTTAGATAGGTGAGGTAAGATGAAATGGTAGGAAGGTGATGGATGGTAGACAACATAAAAGGAGGGTTGCTTAGGTGAGACAAGAGGAAAAATGGGTTAAGGTGGGTTAGGTTAGGCGAAAGTTGGTTAAGGGACCCTGTGATGTAGTAAAAAAAATCGGAGATATATGAGTTCTTAAAATACTGCCACGAAACACCACCTATAATATTAGAAGGAGCTTGTTTCATGGCGTGGTCAAGGAGAACCAGAAGCCTCCAGTTTTCACACACGATCACAAGGTCCTTAAGGCAATGGTAATCAGGTGTTGAGAGTCAAGGTAAGCGCTAAAAGTTGTGATAGAAGCCAAAGTGAAGCTGGCAAAATGAAAGGGTAGAGACGCCAACGTAAATGACTGTATCGGAGACGGGATATAAGGTGATGTGGAGGGTAGTGGTAGCAAATATAATTATTGTGTGCTGTAGGCGACACTGTGGACACAAGGTAGTATGAAAATGAGATGAATAAACCCGGCATAAATTAGTATCACTAAGAGCAATAGGGTTTACATTGTATTCATGAATTTAGAAAAAGACCCTTTAAAAAAGAGAGGCAATTGTTATGCATTATGTAAAGTGGCCCAGATGTATGGCAGAGAAGGAAAACTGTTTGGACGTTTCAAAAGCCTTTTTATACCGGCAATAGTGAGTGTTGTGAGAGCAAAGAGAAAGTTCATATGAAAGTTCAGAAATAAATGTCGGTGGATGAGAAGCCCTCGCTGCGTCAACATGCTTATTCATCGTGTATTTGTGAGCCGGAATCTTAAGGAGTTGGAAAATTGAAGGTGAAAGAGGAGGAGCAATTGAAGAAACGGAAAAAGGGGGAGGGAGGGAGAGAGAGGGAGGGATGAGTTAGGGAGGAAGGGGGACTAGTTAGGGAGGGAGGGAGGGGACTTCTTGAACACTGTTGTAGGTGAATCGTGTCGTGGCCTCTCAGACATGGCCACCCAACATCCTTTACAACACACGAGACCACATAGCATCAACCACCAACTTGTATCACCTGGTAACTTCCAACACCATGCGACAAAACATCTAGGAAAAGTCACAATAGCGTGCGTTGTATTTAAGAGCCTTACAGTAAGTCTTAACATTCTGTAGAACCTCAAAATTTGTCTCAAAATCACCTTGATGTGTCGCGCAAAACTACATAATAATTTTACAATATACAGCAATGCTTTTCAACATCGCATTACGCTGCACAATGCAGTATTAGAGAGATGTTCATAGCACCGTGCATTATCATCAACACATCACAATACGTCATACATCACAGCACAACATACCAAACAATACCCACACCACCAGTTAACACCATACATGAATGAATACCTTACACCACACACAACCCATGATTATAATAACACACAACAGAACTCGTATTGAACACAACACTCACAACTTCATGCACCCTGCAGCACTTCACAACACCTATATTATAATACACTGCAGCGCCCCACAACACCTCACAACACCCATAACACTTTCCAACACTCCTCGACACCTCAGCCTCAGTTTCCCTTCCTCGATTATGCAGACACAAACTGAGGGAAAGTTGAGAAGAGGAGGAGTGCATGGGTTATAATGAGTCTGGTGGTGGTATACAGAGAGGCTGGGTAAAGATCAAAGTGAAAGTGAGGTAGGTAGCTTAGCTGATGAAAGTGAGGCTCATGTTCCTAACGTATGTAAACTTAATTATTAAAATGCGGGTATTATAGATGCACGTGTTGATAAGGTATATGTGGATGGTAAATGTGAGGATACTGAAAATGAAGAAAATGGAAATATTGCGTCTAAATCTGAAGAAAATTAAAGTTGCAAGCAGCTATGGATTCGTAGGTTAATAATTTTACACCACGGGAGATCGAATCCATTCAGAAGGGGCCGGGAACATTATTCTTGCAAGTCGAGTTTCGGCCGCTAATCATGAGACACCAAACGTCGTATAATATATTCCCTGGTATTCTGACACCAGCAGGATTCGGAATTCATGCACACATCCTTGTTTCCGTGTCAGAGTTTGTGTGTGGGTGTGTGTTGGTGATAACTTGGGCCTCGGTAATGGGCATAAAGCACATTATAATCCAGTAATGAAATATGTAATAAAGTAAGATGACTTTGATAATATTTGTCACGTAGAAATGAAAATGTGAGTAGAAGAATGAAAGCTGAAAAGACGATAAGACTCATAGAGAATTGAATATAGTGAATGGGAGTTTAGTGTTGAGTAATCCTGGGCTATAATTTGATAATGAATTAGCAGTTTCATCTCAATACACGTAAACACATACATTACTGTACACAAAAATTCACATACCAGTAACTAATTACACATATCCACGCGTACTATCAGAGACAAAAGTCGTGTCGCAGTCTTGTCCGATGATTTGATATAACTCGTGAAACCACAGTAATATTCGTGTCCTGTTTTGTTAGCCCTGTACCAGATATTTTCACCAATTTTCACGACACGAGTTTTGTCTTTGATAGTACACATAACTCCACAAGGCATGGAATCAAAGCAAACTCATCCCATCATACTTACAAGACATATAGCATAATGCACAAACATCCTAATGGAAATGCTTTCATAAGACGTTCCCAGGCAAATTAAATATTGGTACAATCCACGTGCATTAATTTTTCTTCGGAGTTTTCCAGTTACTTGGACTCGCCACACCAAGTTCTCGAACTCTTGGGTACGAAGGATTTGAAAAGTAACACTCTGGCTTGTTGTTGTCTTAAAGTCATTTCCACAGTTCTCCCTTTATGCGTGTTTTCGGGTCCGAGAACATTTTGTGGAAAGTGTACGCACACCTAGTTAATCCACATTCATAAACTCATTTAGGACTATAAGATTATCAACGTGCTAGAATATTGTCAGCTTTGTAAAAAAATATTCGTGTGTATATACGAGTATGGGTGCCTGTGTAAGTATATGCGTGTGTGTACTGTACTGTGTGTGTACAAGTATTGCTATGTGTGCATGTACTCTGTGTGTGTGTGTGTGAGTGTGTGGTGTGTGTATGTGTATGTGTGTCTGTGTGTGTATGTGTATTGCTATGTGTGCATGTACTTTATGTGTGTGTGTGTGTGTGTTTTATGTATGCCCCCTACTGTAGTGAGGTGGTTTTGTCGAGTCCTTTCTGGCATCCTCACATAGACTAGGCCTTTTAAAACCCCCTCTTGAAGGTGCTCTTTCAAGGGAGCGGGCGAGCGAGCAGAGGCGGGAGGCGAGGTGAATGGCGGGTGGCAGGGACGCTAAGAGGCAGCCACGAGAGAGTGCATGTGGGGCCAGGAGGAGCAAGAAGAGAAAGAGGACGAGGCAAAATAGTGAAGAAGAGAAAGAGGAGGAGGGAAAATAGTGAAGAGGAGGAGGAAGAGGAAGACGAGGAGGAGGAAGAAGAGAAAGAGGACGAGGCAAAATAGTGAAGAGGAGGAGGAGAAAGAGGACGAGGGAAAATAGTGAAGAGGAAGAGGAGGAGGAAGAGATAAAGGAGGAGGGAAAATAGTTAAAAGGAGTAGGAGGAGGAGGAATAAGAAGAGAAAGAGGAAGAAGGAAAATAGTTAAGAGGAGGAAGAGAAAGAGGATGAGGGAAAATAGTGAAGAGGAGGAGGAGGAGGAGGAGGAAAAGATAAAGAAGGAGGGAAAATAGTGAAGAGGAGGAGGAGGATAGTGAGGAGGAATTGGAGGAGGAGGGAAATAGTGAAGAGGAGGATAGTAAGAGAAATAGGAAGAGAAAGAGGAGGAAGGAAATTAGTGAAAAAGAGCTGGAAGATAGTAAAGAGGAGGAGGAGGGGAAAGAAGAAGAGAAAGAGGATGAGGGAAAATAGTGAGGAAGCACAGGAAGATAGTGAAGAGGAGGAGGGAGGAGATTTACGAGGAGGAGTAAGAGGAAGAGGAGGAACATGGGGAGGAAGAGGATGATGATGAGGAGAAGACTGGTGTGGAAGGAGAAGAAGAATTGTAAAAAACAGGATGAGAATAGTGAGGAAATGGAGAATATATAGTTGGAAGGAAGGAAAGATAAGAGGAAAAGAGGAAGATAGAAGGATGTTGTGAAAATACTGTTGGAAGAAGAGGACAAAGAAGAAGAAGAGGAAGAAGAAGAAGAAGAGGAAGAAGAGGAATTATAGTGTGAAACAAAGGGAAAGAGTCGTGGGAGAAAATTTTAAAAGAAGACAAAAAAAAAAAGTTATGAAAAAAGGGGAAGAAGAAAAGTGGTTCGTGGTATACGAGAATGAGGAAAGGCCAGAAGAGGAGGAAAAAGAAGAAAAGAAGAAGAAGTGGAAGAAAAAGAGTTGAAGCAGGAACACGAAACAAAAGGACCAAGAAGTAGAAGATCAAGAGTAGGAAGAGGAGAAGGAGAGGAAGAGCATCAAGATGAAGAAAAGAAGACAAAATTAGAGCAAAAAGTAGTCTAGTAAAGAAGGTGGGACAAGAGCAGGTAGAACAAGAGGAGGAGGAGTAGGAGGAGTAGAAGGAGGAGGAGGAGGAGGAAGGAGAGGAAGAGGAGGAGGAAGGGGAAGGAGAGGAGGAGGAGGAAGGGAAAGGAGAGGAGGAGGAGTAGTAGGAGGAGGAAGGGGAAGGAGAGGAGGAGGAGGAGGAGGAGAGGTAAGAGTGGACAATATTTTAAGTGCCTTGCTCCGTAATGAGTCTGGTCCCAGTGGGCAGGAGAGGTGAGGTGGGGAGAGGGGATTGTGTGGTAAAGAGAGAGAGAGAGAGAGAGAGAGAGAGAGAGAGAGAGAGAGAGAGAGAGAGAGAGAGAGAGAGAGAGGGGGGGTGGGGTGGGGGGGTAGAAAGTATTGTCTGTGTGTGAGAGAGAGAGAGAGAGAGAGAGAGAGAGAGAGAGAGAGAGAGAGAGAGAGAGAGAGAGAGAGAGAGAGAGAGACTGACAGACACAGGCAGGAAAATATATAAACTGGTGGATAGACAGACACAAAAAAACAGATAAACAAAGACAAACTAGAGAAACAAAAAAGGGACTGATTCACGGAAGGGGTATGGAGAAGTGGAAATGCCGAGCGCTAATTAAGAGAATGAAGAAGAGGGAGGAGGGATCATCAGGCAGAGAGAGAGAGAGAGAGAGAGAGAGAGAGAGAGAGAGAGAGAGAGAGATGAAGGAGCACGGGAGATGAGAGGCTTCGGGTGAGAGAGAGAGAGAGAGAGAGAGAAGGGAGAAAGTGAAAAATGACGATGAGTAAAGGAGAGAACGGTAAAACTGGGGCGAGGAATGAAAAAAAAAATATTAAGAATGAAGGAAAAAAAAAAGGAAGGAAAAAGAAATGGGAATAATAAAAATATAAATTGAGGAAAAGGGAATTAATTAAGGATGAAGAGATGAATATGGGAATTGAAGTTGTGAAGGAGAAAAGGAAATAAAGAAATAAAGAAAAGGTGAAAGACAGTGCGAAAAGGAAGGGAAGGATGATAAAGGGTGTGAAGAGAAAAGAGAAGAGAAAAGAGGAGACGAAGAACAAACATAACATTGGCAGGAATATGAACAGAGAAAATGTTGAAGCAAGTCGGTCGGGAAAAGAAAGAAAGGAACGAACGGGAGAAAGGAAAAGACTAAAAACGGTGAGAGAGAGAGAGAGAGAGAGAGAGAGAGAGAGAGAGAGAGAGAGAGAGATATGGAGGGAGGAACTGTGTTTATGAGTGTGTATGTTTGGTGTGTGTATATGAGAGAGAGAGAGAGAGAGAGAGAGAGAGAGAGAGAGAGAGAGGGACTGTGTTTATGAGTGTGCGTGTTTTGTGTGTGTATATGAGAGAAAGAGAGAGAGAGAGTGTGTGTGTGTGTGTGTGTGTGCGACTGTTTGTGTGTGTGTGTGAGAGAGAGAGAGAGAGAGAGAGAGAGAGAGAGAGAGAGAGAGAGAGAGAGAGAGAGAGAGAGAGAGACTTGGAAACAATAGTGTCTTTTAGGCCGCCTTCACGACAGCTTGTTGGCTGAAGACAGGTGGAAGAGAAGGAAGTACTGGGAGAAGAATGGAAAAATGAGAAATGAGAAGCGAGGTAGATTGCGTTGAAAGAGCAAGGAAGGTGTAAGAGGAGTAAGCATTGGAACAGTTAAGAAGGATAGTGAGGTAGACAGTTACTAGTGGAAGATGGAAGAAGGCCTAAGAGAGTATGAAAAATGTGGAAGATTATAAGAGGAAGAAAGAGAGAGAGGAATAAAAGGGAGAGTGTGGAGGAAGGAAGGAGGGAGGATGAACTGGGGTAAACATGGCACAATAACGAAGGACAGTGAAGGAGAGTGTAGTAGGGAACGAAGGAGACATTGGAGGATATGACATGATTATTTTGATACGTAACTCGCCTAACACTATATAGGACCTATATATATATTTATTTTGTATGGTAATGCATAATGAAAAGAGGTTACTATATAGGTTGCCAACAGATAAATGAGTCCTTCAAATATTGCCACAAAACACCGCTTATTTAGAAGGAGCTTGTTTCTTGCCATGGTCAGGAGGAATCGGAAGCCTCCAATTTTCATACACGATCACAGGGTCCTTTAAGGGGAGAGTATTCTTTTGGTACATTTTTAAAGATTTTTGTAGAGTTTTTTATTTCAGTTGTCATTACGTAATATTTGTCTAACTCTATATAATATCTGCCAATACCTTCTCGACTTCATGACACCTCTCTCTTCTCTTATTTACTCTTTTTGTGTTCTTCTTTTTATGATGCTTATTCACCCTCTACACATTCATTATTATTATTCATTATATTTCTTGCTAACTCCCTTGCATTCTCTTCTTCCTTTCTCCCTTACATTAATTGCTCTTTGATCTCTCTAATTATTGAGCACAAAGCGAATACTGAAAGGCTTTGTTAACGCTTCTGTTTGTGTGTGGATATGTGTTTATCTATGTGTGTGTGTGTGTGTGTGTCTGTGGGTGTACGTGCTTGGGGTGTAAGTGGACGAGTGTTTGCTTGTGCTTGCTTGCGTGCGTGCTTGGGGTGTAAGTTAACGAGTGTGTGTGTTTGTGTGTGCTTGGGGTGTAAGTGGACAAGTGTGCGTGTGTGCTTGTGGTGTAAGTAACGTGTGTGTGCGTGTGCGTGCATGCTTGGGGTGTAAGTGAACGTGTGTGCGTGTGTGTGCGTGCATGCTTGGGGTGTAAGTATTCGAGTATGTGCGTGTGAGTATGTGTGTAGTGAATATGAGTGAAAGTGAAGGAAATGCGAGGTGGTAGTGTTTATATATTCCCCTGAGCTCCCTCTTGCCTCACTCCGACCGCTCCTGTTTCATAAAAATAGTGTATTGTTGGGTTGGGTGGGTGAGGATCAAAACTCGTGGGGACGGAGCCACACGTGTACTCTTCCTATTTTTTACTTGACTTTTCTGTTTTCGTCCGTAGTTATTTATTTCCATATCGTATTCTCTTGTTGTTAAGGTTTTTTTATGTTTAATTAAGGGGAGGATACAGTGTTGTGTTGGTAAATCCGGAGCAAATTATTCCTCCCAACTATTCCAAGCAACAAACCACCATTATTTTTGTTTCTCTGGTTCTGTTTCCTGTCATACTTTGGAGGAACTAAGACACTCCAATGTACCAAAAATATACTCTCCTTTTAAAGATCTTGCATGTGATCGTGTATGAAAATTGATTCCTCCTGACCATGCCAAGAAACAAGCTCCTTCTAGATAAGCGGTGTTTCGTGGCAATATTTGAAGGAATCATATATCTCCTTCTTTCTGACTATATCTTTAAGTATATTCAACAATAGTAAAAAAACAAAGCTGGGTTCTTTTGTGTTTGTTTTTTTTTCTCAGTAATTTATTCACTTGCATTTATCATCATATTTCTCAGTGTTTCATGGTTTTCGTTTGATTATATATTTCCAATGCTTTTTCTTCCATTTCGTTTTTGAGGCATTGATTGTATCGTCTGTCTTGATATCTTGGCAACTCTCTTTCTGTTTTTCATTGTCTATTCTATTCTATTTTCATTCTGTTTTTCATTGTATTCATTCTGTTCTATTTCATTTTCATTCTATTTTTTCATTGCATTCTGTTTGCTTTTGCCGAGGTCTTTCTGTTCCTCACTATTCTTTATTCATTTTTGACAAGGTTGTTGGGTTGGGTCTTTGTTGGTTATTGTTACCAGGTGTGTAATCCTAACCTCTTATGTTCGTTCGCGTATTTTTTTTATTATATTTGTTGACCTGAAAAAAAAAAAAAAAAAAATCTTGCTCATCATTCGTATTGTGTGCTTTTTTATTGTGTGTGTGTGTGTGTGTGTGTGTGTGTGTGTGTGTGTGTGTGTGTGTGTGTGTGTGTGTGTGTGTGTGTGTGTGTGTGTGTGTGTGTGTGTGTGTGTATTAAATTATCCCTTTGTTCATATCTTTATTAGCTTCGTCATTCTACCCTTTTCGTTTTTTTATTTATATTCCTTTTTTTTTTATCCCCATGAGCATTCTATTTCTATACTTCCAAAACTGAATCCTCCCATGTTTTCTCCTTTTCTTCTTTATACATATTTTTGTCCATTATTGTTAAGCATTCGCATATATATTTGACCTTGTTTTCATTTGTTTCTCCGTGGCTTTTTTTTTTTTTTATTATTTTTACCATTTTACTTCTTGGTTATAATTGCTTCCTCGTAAATCTCTTTATTTTTAGGAGTATAAGGCATTGTTGGCTAAGTGTTGGCTACTGGTTCCTCCAAGGTATGTCAAGAAACAGATCCCCTCGGTGTAGCTTTTGTTTTGTGACGTTGTATAGAGGAACCCTGTGTCTCCAGTTAGTCGACAATAACACTGGGTCTTGGGAGTGTTTTGGTATCTTCATTTTATCTTCTGCTTTTCCAATCATCTTCATCCTGTATTGATTAAGAGGGAAATTTTGTGATGGTAAATCTGGAGGAACAACCGAATCCTCCAAACTACTCCAAGCAACAGAGCACTATTATTTTTGCTCTTCTATTGTCCTGTTTCCTAGCATACTTTGGAGGAATCATGGCACTCCAATGTTCCAAAAAAAAAAGAATTACCACCTTAAGGGACCCTGTTATAGTGTGTGAAATTCGGTGGCCTCTGATTCCTCCTGGCTATGCCACGAAACAATCTCCTCCATATAGGTGGTGTTTCGTGGCAATATTTGAAGGACTCTCTAACCTTCAATTTTTCTGACTACAACACGGGGTCCCTTAATTATAATCGCTGCCTCCTATTATCATCAGTTTTATTTTTCTTTAAGGGAACCAGTGATGTAGTAAGAAAATTGGAGGTAAGTGAGTCCTTCCAATATTGCCATAAAACACATCCTATATGGAAGGAGTGCGTTTCGTAGCATGGTCAGGACGAATCGTAAGCCTCCAATTTCCATACACGATGACAGGGTCCTTAAATGCTTGTAATTTATTTTCTCTCTCTATTACTATTATTTCATCATACCTATTATGCTTCCTCTTTCTTCCCTTCGTCCTGCCTATTCTTCTGTTCACTTTCGTGCCTGTTGTGTTCCTCTCTTTCCTTTTCCTCCATTCGTCCCTTACTCTTTCATCGTTCACTTTTCTGTTCATTATTCCTTTCCCTCGTCCACTCCTCCCTCTCTCTCTCTCTCTCTCTCTCTCTCTCTCTCTCTCTCTCTCTCTCTCTCAGATCAAAGTGGGGAGAACCATTATCAGCTCACTATGGAGAAGACCTTTATACTAACTTACAAGAGAGCTCCCTTATCCAGTTTGTTAATAGCCCAACTCGTGGAAATAACGTTCTTGACCTAGTATTTGCAACAAAAGAAGACTCGATAGGGAATATTAACGTGGGTGATGAGTTTACTAATAGCGACCACCGCATAATCACATTCAGTATAAATTTCAATAGAAGCGAAATAAATTATAGCTACGAAAAAATCCCCGACTTTAGAAAAGCTAATTTTCACCAACTCAGAGCGATACTTAAAGATACAGATTGCAAATGTCTGCGAGACACTAGTGACATTAATACACAATGGAAATTTTTCACTAATGCGTATACAAAAGCGGTCAAAGATAGCATACCGTTAAAAAACCGACGTTCAGCAGAAAACTTAAAGCCCAAGTGGTGGAGTAAAGAGATAGCCGACTGTTTATGCGCCAAAAAGAATGCCCACAATAGAGTAAAAACCACAGACGACAATGACGAGCTGGCCAAGTTTACAGACTTACGAAGAAAAGCCAAAAAGTTAATCAAACAGAGTAAAAAGACCATTGAAAAACACGTTGCAAATCAAAGTAAGACAAACCCGAAAGAGTTCTACAGTTATATTCGGCATAAGAAAGTACTCACGCCAACTATCGGACCACTTCTTGATGAGAATGGGGACTTTACTACAGATGAAGAGCGAATGAGTGGTATCCTTAACAATTTCTTTGCATCAGTCTTTACTACAGAAAACCTGAACGATATACCAGCAGAAACAACAGGCCAAAATGAAAACACCGAGGTATTAAGTAATATCAGCATTACCGAAAATGAGGTAATAAAATGTATTGATAAATTAAATGTAAATAAGTCACCTAGGCCAGACACGATCTCCCCTCGCGTATTAAAGGAAGCAAAAAGTGAAATTGTAAAACCTCTGACTCTGCTCTTTAACTATTCCTTACACACTGGAACATTACCTGACAAATGGAAGCTCGCTAACGTAACACCAATATTTAAAAAAGGCAGCAAATCTCTACCTAGCAACTATCGCCCTATCAGCATAACCTCAGTCGTATGCAAAATGCTAGAGACAATCATACGAGATAAACTTACAAAACTTACACTTAGAGGAAAACAATTTACTTAGAGACACTCAACACGTTTTTCGTAATAAACGCTCTTGCCTAACGAACCTATTAGACTTTTTAAATGACATTTTCAATTAATACGATAAGAATAAAGCAGTAGACATAATTTATCTAGATTTCCAAAAGGCCTTTGACAAAGTTCCCCATAAACGATTAATATCTAAACTAAAATCACATAGAATCCAAGGCGATACCATAAGATGGATAGAGAACTCTCTCTCTCTCTCTCTCTCTCTCTCTCTCTCTCTCTCTCTCTCTCTCTCTCTCTCTCTCATGTTTTTATTCGTGTTAGCCTCTGCGAAAATCTCCTGGTCATTTTTCTACACGCCTCCCAAAAATAAAACTGAAAAACATGCAAAAGTATCACCAAACTACAGAGAAATTTTTGGCTCGGCAACAACAACAGGTGACATACTAGTACAAAAAAAATATGCAGTCCACTTTTCTCTCTCGCTCTGCCTTTTCCAGCGCTGTCTCGGAGATTATTTCCATGTTGCTGAACGCGTCGTGTGAAATTCGTGCAGGTGGGAAACTGGGAATGCAATTAAAGGCGGCTTTTTGAAGGAAAGATAACCCGTGGTGCAGAGTGATGTTATACGTAGAGCACACAACTCGAAAAGCCTTGCGTATTTTGATCCTCGACATTTTATTCACTCGTTTCTTCATACCTAGATAAATGTTATTGTATATATATATATATATATATATATATATATATATATATATATATATATATATATATATATATATATATGTAAAATGTTCAGAAATGTTGGTTCGGTTGTGTTAAGGTTGTTGCTGCCACCTGTCCTTTACCCTATAGGCTAGTCACCTCCCCACTCACATTTCATTCATATTTCATTTAACTTCGATACAGCCCCGTGTCCTGCGTCTATTTGGCTCCTCACATTCTTCTTCTTCTTCGTTTCCTCCATTTCTCTCATCCACTTCGTTTTCTTACTGACTCCAACACCTACATCTTATTCGTTTCTTCCCCTCCTCTCCCCCAACAGATCACAGCATTTCTTGTTTACATCTGTCTTTGCCTCCCCTACAGTGTTAATTATTCACTGTTTCTCCCTTCCATCTCTCACCTCTCTCACATGCCCTCTCCACCATAACCTTTCTAATATTATCAAATGAATGACATACAGCAGGACTAAAGATATCAGCCTATTCTGGTTCTGGCGATTTTCCTTCTATACCAATTAAAGGAATTGCTGGTATAAATAATTCCAAGCAAGCGAGAGGTAGGTAAAAGAGAGGAAAAGAAAAAGAGAAAGTAAAGGAAAGCAAGAAAAGAATACGAGAATGAGTGTGGAAGAATATAGGGGGAATGCGCCCCCTTCTCCCGAGCTCTTGTCATGTTACAATTTCACTTGTCTGAGCTGACTGTTGTTGTGTAGCCTTTCAGAGCAGCCTCGGCATCTCTCACCAGCCAGCATTACCCAGCACTCTCATGGCAGGACATACATAATGGCTGGCCGAAAAGAAAATAGCGTGGCCGACGGTGAGGGGGGAGTGTGAGGCAAGAGGATGAGGGAGCCGGAGAAGTGAGGGAGAGGGTGAGGGGAGAAGCTAAGGTAAGGGGATTTGAGAGATGAAGCAGGAGTGTGAGACAAGAGGATGAGGCTTTGGGGTGAGGGCAGGTGTGAGGAGTGATTTTAAGCAAGCATGATGAGATGAAGAGACGGGAGTGTGAGACAGAATGAGACGGGAAAATGAGGCTGAAGGTATGAGGGGTTGAAGGAGGATTGAAGTGGGAGAGTTGGGACAGGGAGTGTGGGAGGAGGGATGAGTCATGAGGGGAAAGGGAGTAGAACAACAAAACAAGATGGAAGGTTTTTGTCCCGGCAGGTAAATGCAGCGGGCAGCAGGGTGGTGGCGCGCTAATCCCTCTTAAGCCGAATTACTCCTGCAAATCGCGTTAGTAAATAGTCGTCCCTCCGCTGCCCGGGTGAACTTGCTGCCTAATTTGTGGACGTTTGTTCGTCCAAATTTTCGCCAACTGCAAATTCGCTGTGATTTTTACGTGACTTACTCGGATCCCAGTGATGGATTTCTGTGGGAGAAGAAATTGAGGCAACAATATTTCGCAGACTGTAATTTCAACACAGACTGTTCGCCGCGAAATGACGCCTCGTGGAGGAAAGTAAATCGTGCAACGAATTATACGAAATTGTAATTCAATGTCACTGTGGCCCCCTCCCTCGGAAGAACTTAGGGTAACGAATTTCACAAACTGCATATTCCCCGCCATTCTGACGTTTTGGACGGCCCATCACGAAGGGACGCCCAGTGAGGAAAGAAACCAGGGTAAGCTTGGTGCAAAAAGTGAGTGAGAAAGGCTCATTAGCGGAGGTTGCAGGGACTGATGGCAGCGGAAGTAAACAAGAAGATTAGTCTGCTTCACCTCGGCCTCACCCACGGTCATACCTTGGCAAGACAAAGTGGTAGTTTAGAGGGGCAAGTGTGAGGACTAGAGAGAGAAAGAGAGAGGGAGACAGAGACAGAAATTTATGAATTACCGTATGAATTATGGAGGGTTGACATGTGATGGAGAAATATGAGAAAAGAAAGTAAGCCTTGGTGCATCGTGGTAGTATGAGACGTGAGGGAGAAAGGGGCGAGGGAAGTAGGGACCAAAGTAAATGGTAAAGTACCGTAGATGTGTGTGTGTAGTGACTGGTAAACTGATAGTGTGTTCAGGAATCGAAAGACAAGCATGGTGTAAATGTTGGAGGTCGGGAATGGTGTATGTGGTGTGTGCGGTGTGTGCGTGTGGTGAACTGATAGTGTGTTGGAGAGGGGTAAGGGAGGAGAGGGGTCTTGAGTAAATTTGAAAAAAGTGATTCGGTCAGGAATGTAAGTAGTAAAGACGTTAGTGACAGAATGAAAGTGATATTGATATGATCTGGGGAGTGAATGCATGAGTGTCAAAGTGGCAGTGTAAGTAGTTTGAGGGAAGAACGCAGGGTTAGTGTGACAATGTAGGTATGTAGGTCGAGGCAAGAAGTGTATAATGTTAGTAGTGTAAGTACAGTTGCTTTTGGTGAGACGACGTAATATTAAGTGTAAAAGTGTAAGTGATGTAAGGGAATGAGAGCTTGTGTTAGTGTGCCATTGTAGGTACTTTGGGGTAGGAAGGGTGAAATGTTAAGCGGGAGAGAATACGTTTGGTGCATTAGGGCTCTTCAATTCCTCCAAAGTATGCCAGGAAACAGGACCAGATGAACAAAACTAATGGTGTTCTGTTGCTTGAAATAGTTTGGAGGAATCATTACCTCCAAAAATACCAAAACTATACACTCTTAAGCGTGAGGGTGTTGGCAGCTCACGGGGGGGAAGGGGGCTCGTATTATTGTGAGGGTGTAAGTCAGTTGGGGGGGAGAGAGGAGAGGGATTGTATTAGTGTGGCAGTATGAGGAGACTGGTGGGGAGAGCGAGGTAATAGAGTTGATTACATTTCGTCAGGGGACTAAAAGCGGGTTGAATTTCGCGCGACACTGCACCTGAGAGGAGATGTGAGGGCAAGGAGACGCCTGGAGGGAAACTCTGAGTACACTTTTACCGGGGTCTATTAGATTACTGCACGCCACCACCTTCCCTTAAAATAAAATACTGTGGGCTCTGATTTGAAACCGTCACCAAAGTGCAGTTGTTGGTCTGGTGGTGGTATCTGTGATGGTCTAAAGTAAATATCACACATATACATTTTGCTAAAACCTCAGGCCAGAATAAGATGTTTCCTCAATTCCAATCTGCTTTACGTGGCTCAGAGAACAGCCGATTTCTCTGACTGGAGAATGAATGGCGTAGGACGGAGGATAAATCTTTGAGCAGTGCTGCGTAGCCCATACTGCTTGTTATTGAAGAAGGCACAGTTACAGTCTATTAAGGGGGAATATAATACAGTGTTGTTGTTGTTGGTAATTCTGGAGCAACTGATTCCAACAAACTATTCCAAGCAACAGGACACCATTATATTCATGAATTGGTTCTGTTTCCTGACATATTCTCGAGTAATCAAGGCACTCCAAATCTCCAATGTATCATAAGTATTCTATACCCCCTTAAACATACAACGACACCATAACTAAGGGAGTCTGTATTGTAACATGCTTTGAGGAATCAGTATACGGTACCCTCAAGATCAGTCAAAATTTTATACGGTACCTAATCCGGATTCGTCGTTGCATGCAAACTGGTTGGAGAAAGGTACGGTAGCTCCCCTCTGAAACCCTAGTACAACCTACATGACCTAAATGGTTTAGCTCATGCCGGAAGCAATTTCTATTAAGGCCTCTTAACTTTCATTATCAAGATGGAGGAGGGCCTGGTATGCCTAAACCCCAACACCTCTGGGGCCAAACCTGAGCACACTTGTGAAGCAATATTCAAAAACTTTTATCCTTGGCTCCTGGCTTACATCATGCCAGGGTGCGGGGAGGTTTAAACTAGTTATCAAAATGGAAACTACTAATTTCTCCAAAATGCACCATAAAGCAGTATCTTCTGAGGGAATCTGTCCTGCGGCATAGTTTGGAGGAATCGATAGACAAATTCACAACCTCCTAAAATATTGAAATAACTGACAACTACAACAAACATTTGGTGCTCCAGGGGGTGTTGTGTTGTGCCGGGCTGGGCCGGGCTGGGTCGGGGTACGGTATGCATTTTGTGTTTCCGGGGTGAAAGGGGGAAGTGTTGTCTTTATCAAATTTTCAGTGGCGTCTCTTGTTTCGCTCTGGGTTATTCTTTTATATTTCCATTTTTGAGCCATGGGTTTTATTCGTTGTGGTGTTTTCCGATTTTGTGTGCAAATTTTTTCTAACTGTTGTAGAGAGACTGTTGTAGATTCGGCAAACTCACTCACTGTTCCAGTTTTCATACTTTTCCAGAGCAAGGTTAGGCTATCCTTTTATTTGGACCATATTTTGTTGACCTCCCTCCTCTCTCTTTCTCTGTGCACTTCTGAGTTTTGTGTAGCACGGGTACATGATTCTTTTCCTTTATAAATTCAGTGTGCAATTTATATCTACAATCTTGGTCTATCTCGTATTCACTTTGTTTGTCATCTTACTAAATTTGCAAAGTTTCCAAGTATTTTCAGTTGTTTCTACGTTTCTCTCTTTCATATATATATATTTTTTTTTTTTTTTTTTTTTTTTTTTGAGTCGCTGGCTTGCCGGTTTTCCTTGGGTGATTTGCATGTTGTATTTTACCATTATGTAAATTTGCTGTATATTTTGTCTGCTGAATCATCTCTCCGTGTCTCTTTCCTCTCTCTCATCCACGCACGCATCTTTTTTCTGTCAGTATTTATTTTAATCTCTCTCTCTCTCTCTCTCTCTCTCTCTCTCTCTCTCTCTCTCTCTCTCTCTCTCTCTCTCTCTCTCTCTCTCTCTCTCTCTCTCTCTCTCTGAATAAGACAGCGACGGAGATACAGCCTTTCCAAGCATGTGTCAGTTTCCGTGACATACTACAAGCACAAAGTTCAGCCATTATCCAAAACTGTGCAGAGGAAGCCTGGGAGAGCAAGACTGGAGGCACGTACAAGAAGAGGGAAGATAGATTGTGTGTGTGTGTGTGTGTGTGTGTGTGTGTGTATGTGTATGTGTCAGTGTGTGTGTGTGTGGTGTGCTTGTGAATGGTGTGTGCATGTGAATGGTGTGTGTGTGTGTGTGTGTGTGTGTGTCACGTATGTACAACAGGAGAATTTTCCGCACATGGCAGCCTCCATCCTCATTTCTCTTCCCCTTATTACTATACAAAAACCTGACCAGTGTCGACCCTTAAGGACCCTACATGTGATCGTGTATGAAAATTGGAGACATCATATTCCTCCTAACCATTCCACGAAACAAGCTCCTTCCGTATAATATTATGTGGTGGTGTTTCGTGGCAACATTTGAAGGACTCCTTTATCTCCAATTTTCTGACTACATCACAGGGTCTTTAACACCAAAACTCTATACTATGGAATATTATGAGGATAGTACACTTTCGGTAATTTAGAGCACATTGATTCCTCAATGTATGCCAGGAAACAGGACCAGATTAACAGAAATGATAGTGACCCGTTGCTTGAAATTGTTTGGAGAAAAATCAGTTGCTCCAGATCTACCAACACAGTAGTTCCCCCTTTAAGAGTGCCAGCGACCTCTTGACAGTATAGTAAAGTGATTTGGAGTTTGCCTTTGCTTGTTTTACGCCTTGCTCATATTTTTATCCCCGTAGGAAGGTATTGCCTGCATTAGTGATGTGGGTAATACTTTAAGGGTTTTGGCGCCCCTTCGGCCCCAGCCACTAGCTTCTAGTTCTTCAACTGTCACTCTTTTCTTGATATTTCCTTCCTGTTTGCTGTCTCACCTCTCTATCACTTTTTTCTGGCGCTATGTGACCTCGCTGTTGAGGCGCCTAATATCAATCAATCAATTCTTATTTTCTGTGGCTAGCTAGCACTAGATTATGCTATCCTTATAAACATCCCTTCCAACCCAGAGAATAATTACACACACAAACCTACAAAGAATAGATACACACACACAAACCTACAAAGAATGGATACACACACAAATAAACCTACAAAGAATGGATACACACACACAAACCTACAAAGAATGGATACATACATAAACACACACACACACACACACACACACACACACCACACAAAATATACACACATATATACAAACCGTGAACCAGTGAAACAATATTTATGTAAAATACAGTATACATGACATTTATCAAAGGTTGAGATATGAAGGGATTTAGGGGATGATAATATGAAGTGCGTCACGAGACTAAAATATTAATCATGAGAGGAAAGTGAAAAATCTCTTTGAAGTAAGGGTGAGGGGAGCACGGACGGGAGGGGAAGAGAAAGGGAAGCACGGCTATTTGAGGGGAATGGTGATGATGCCAAGGTATTGTTCTCGTGAGGGGAAAATCTATGAGAGAGAGAGAGAGAGAGAGAGAGAGAGAGAGAGAGAGAGAGAGAGAGAGAGAGAGAGAGAGAAGCTGAAAAACGGTGTGAGAGAGAATATTGAATGGGAAGTGAGAAAGTAAAGAAGATTGGAAGGAAAGGGAGAGGGATAATAACAATAATGATAATAATAATAATAATAATAAGAGATTTGAAAGGAAAGGGAGAAGGATAAGAAGGTATAAAAAAACAAAACACGGGAAGAATAAAATAGAAAAAATATATAGAGAGAAATGGAAAGAGGAGGAGAAGAGAGTAAAGAAAAAAAAAAGAGAGAACTGGTAAGAGGAGGAGAAGAAAGTAAAGAAGGTAGGAAAGAGACAAAGCAAGGGAAATATAGAAAAGAAATATGGATAAAGGGGAAAGGAAGTGATGAAGAAAGGATAATAGTAATAATAATAAAATTGAATGTGAGAGTATGGCAATAAAATACTGACAGGGGAAGATAAATGCAATGAAGAGGAGGAGAAACAAAACGTATGAAAAAAGAAAAGTTAGAGCAAGACAAAGAAGAGGAAAAAAAAAATAGTGCGAAGGAGGAAAAGAAGAGAAAAGAAGAAATTGCGAAGGAGGAAAAAGAGGAAAAGAAGAAAACGAAGAAGGAAGAAGAGGAAAAGAAGAGAAACGAAGAAGGAAGAAGAGGAAAAAAAGAGAAAAGATGGTATTACGAAGGAGGAAGAATAAGAAAAAGAAAAGAAGAGGAGAAAAATATTATGATAACAAGTGACAGAGTGAGGGATAGGAGGCAGTGAAGAAAAGGATGAAGAAAAGATGAGGAAACGAGTATAACAGAAGACAGGTTAAGGAAACGAGTATAACAGCATTTGACGAATTGAAGGAAGAGGTTGAGGAGAAAATGTAGAACACGACAAAAACATCCGGGAGTGGAATGAGAGTGGCAAGTTGCAGTGGTGATAAAAAAAAAAAAAAAAAAAAAAATGGGTGAAAGGAATGCTTGTATAGTCAGTCAGGTCCCCAGGAAATTGAGGTGAGGTAGAAAGAAAGGGAGGGTGTGGAAGGAGTGATTGTGTGTGTGTGTGTGTGTGTGTGTGTGTGAGAGAGAGAGAGAGAGAGAGAGAGAGAGAGAGAGAGAGAGAGAGAGAGAGAGAGAGAGAGAGAGAGAGAGAGAGAGAGAGAGAGAGAGGGTGCGGGAGTGATTGTGTGTGTGTGAGAGAGAGAGAGAGAGAGAGAGAGAGAGAGAGAGAGAGAGAGAGAGAGAGGTGAGACAGAAAGAAAGGGAGAGTGCGGGAGTGATTGTGTGTGAGAGAGAGAGAGAGAGAGAGAGAGACAGATACACAGACAGAGAGAGGTGTGTGTGTGTGTGTGTGTGGATGTATGGAGGAAGGAATATGACGTGTGTGAGGGAGGAAATGTCAACGAGGGGGAATGTGTGAGTGAGATACGGAGATTGTAAGGTGGGGTGGTGGTGGGAGGGGTTGGTTGGGTTGGCAGAGGGCATGAAGGTGTGTGATTGAGGAAAGGACTGACTGACTGGCTGGCTGATGGCACGGAGGGAGATAGTGTTAGTAAGAGAGAGAGAGAGAGAGAGAGAGAGAGAGAGAGAGAGAGTATAAAATATAATGACACAGGGCGAGAGACGATTTAACGAAAGAAAGAGAGAAAAGTAAAGAGAAAGAGAGAGAGAGAGAGAGGCAGTGGTAGGATAATATAACAATAATATGGAAAGGATGACAACTAAATCTGGCTGTCAGTCCCTCATGATAAACTGAGGGAGAGTGAGGAAGGGAACTGGGAACACTCAACTAGGAAGATAAAGAAACGATAATATGAAGATGAAGAGGGACGACATGAGAGGGAATACTGGATTAAATCACCCCTCGTCATCAGAAGACTATATAAAGGGAAGAAGGGAAGGATGGAGGGAGGGAAGGAAGGAGGGAGCAGGATTGATGGATAAATGGATGGGTTGCTGGTTTGATGATAGGATCACTCTTGTTCTCTGTATATATTCTAAACATTCTTTTTTTTTTCCCTTCTCGTGCACATCTCCTTCCTCTGTTTGAAAAAGAAGATCGATTTTCCCTTCTCGTGTACATTCTCATTCTCTGTTAACTTGTGATGTGATGTTTTTGTTGTGTGGATTGAATCTACAAGACGTTTTGTGTGTTGTATATATTGGCTGGTTTGATCATTCCTGCTGATTAAATGTGTATTATGTCACCCAGCTAAATAAAAATAAAAATAAACAAATAAATACGAAGGAATACAAAGGAAGTACAGCCATGGCTGATAGTGATGGACCAAGTCCAAGGAGTGTTGAAGAGCAACTGAACAGAGTTCGAACAAGTGAATTTTCCAAACCATTCTCAACGTTGAGAGAGGATTAGAAGACTCACTTTTTCGAACTCTGTTCAGTTGCTCTCCAACACTCCTTGGACGTTGAAAGTTGGACCCTGGGTCCAGCACTGTCAGCCATGGCTGTACAGGCAACAGGAGGTCCATAGTGGCCTTTTACGAGGTTACCTGTTTAACTACGCTAATCTAGACTACGTGTTGAAGGAAAAGATAGCAAATACGATCTGCCATACCTTACAGTCCTGCCTCTGTGAGTATTATCGAACATGTAGCTTAAAAACACCTGTACACACTTTTCTATATGAGTTACAATGTTATATGATTATGTATGTATTGAATTATATAGGGCCACATTCTTTATTCTAAGTGAGGAAGTACGAACCGAAGTTGTTTATTATTTGACCTTTTAATAATAATAGAGTTTTTTGGTCATAGAAGAGTTAATCAGTTACTGCTATGAATATCGAACTCATAAGCGGTAGTTCGTCATTTACTAATCAGAGGCCTCGTCCCACTCTGTATTTCTTCCCTATGTCTGGCGTTAGGTTAGGTTAGGTTAGGTAGGTTAGGTATATTTCAGCCTGCCTTAAGGGGTAATTCTTTTTTGGTACTTTGGAGTGCCTTGATTCCTCCAAAGTATGCTAGAAACAGGACCAGAATAGTAAAAGTAATGGTGTTCTGTTGCTTGGAATAGTTTGGAGGATTCAGTTGCTCCATAATTACCAACACAAAACTTCCCCCTTAACATTATTGTCCTCTGGCATTACTACATGCAATTCTCTGTGTCCACACCTTGGTTCTTAGGCATTGGGCTCCTTTCTCTGTGTATAGGAGGAGAAGGTACACCCGAGCTCGTAAATTCGCGACCACGTACTAATATGTTTATGCTATATGAGCCGGTAACATTTATTTGGGGAGGAATCAGAGTAAGTTGAACATAGTAGAGGGACATGATACAATCTTTCACCTACAATGACACCTTCCCCACACAGCGTTACCAGCTCAGATGATATAAACATTTGGGGACGTGGTCGCGAATTTACGAGCTCATGTATACATTCGCAATCCCAAATTTGTATCTGGTCTTGTTGACGTTTCGAATCATATAACATACTAGTGAACCAATTAAAACGTTTATCCTGTTTCATATTTCCTTGAGGTCGCTTAATAATCTCAATCAATCTATTCGAAGCAAGCCTGGATACATATTATTTTGGTTTGCGAGTGTACAGTACAGTAGGTAAATATCAAATACATTATTCCCTAACGTGTGATTCTCTCTTCGTATAATCATTAAATATTTCAGACATACTTCTCTCCTTGCCTGTGAGCGCTCATAAGTTTGCCGTTTAAAAAGTTTTGTATGGCTTAAAGTTTCTGATCCATAAGTTAAAGCTAATAGAGCGTGATGA
>JAWQEG010009073.1:0-17500 GCA_033782935.1 Petrolisthes cinctipes
TAGGAGAACATATAGGCTATCAAGGGGCCACATGAAGAGGACACAGTTACAGATAAGACACAACTTCTTGCATCCACAACAACAACAACGAAAACCACTCAAAGATGGCTGGCCTCTTAATTAAATATGAATAAAGGCATTGATTTTGTTGTTTTATTTTTGACAGTTGATTCGACGTTAATGACTGTGTCTATGGGGTTGGATCGGATCGGGCAGTCAGGGTGAAAAGTGACACCGGTACAATGGATCCAAGCACTCCAAAACAACAACAACAGCATCAACAACAACAACAACAACACAAGTTTGGCCAGAATAAATATTGTTCGTCTAATTCAGGTTTCATTAACTGGGATCATAGATAGATAGATAGATTGATAGACGAGGGAGTGGGGTCCAAGCTTAGGGATTATTATTATTTTTTTTTTTCTGAGAACGAAAAAACGTGTGTGATTTAATGTTTTTTTTTTTTTAATCAAGATTGAGGGGATAATAAATATAGATTTTTTTTTTTTTTTACCAAGGTTGAGGGGATAATTAATACTGTTTTTTTTTGTCTGAGAACGAACAAACGTATGAGATTTAATGCTTTTTTTTTATTTAAGGTTGAGGGGACTACAGATTTTTTTTTTTTTTTTTTTTTCTGAGAACGATATAAACGTGTGAGATTAAATGTTGTTTTTACTTGAAGGTTGAGGGAAAATAAATACACTAACACCACAGTGACCATAACATGATAATAATAATAATAAGGTGTCCAGGAGGGTGGATGGAAATTAGGGAAACTTTTTTTTTTTTTTCAGAGAACGAACAAACGTGTGAGATTTAATTTTTTTTTTTTTTTCAAGTTGAAGGGATAAATAACGTATGGGATTTAATGTTTTTTTTCAGAGAACGAACAAACGTGTGAGATTTAATATTTTTTTCTTTTTTTTTTCAAGTTGAGGGGATAAATAACGTATGGGATTTAATATTTTTTTTTTTCAAATTGAGGGGATAAATAACGTATGGGATTAATGTTTTTTTTTTTCAATTTGAAGGGATAAATAACGTATGGGATTTAATATTTTTTTTTTTTTTCAGGTTGAAGGGATAAATAACGTATGGGATTTAATGCTTTTTTTTTTTTTTTTTTTCAAGTTGATGGGATTTAATTTTTTTTTTTTTTTTTTTTTTTTTTTTTCAGGTTGAGGGGATAACACACTAACACCACAGTGACCATAAGGTGTCGAGGAGGGAGGGTATCGCCGGTACTTCACGGGTCCAAGCCTCAACAGTCAGCTGGAGGTACAGTACAGGTCTGGTCCTTAGAAGGCAACCAACTAAAGCGGATACAATAACACAGCAAAACACACACACACACACACACACACACACCACACCACACACACACACAAATATATATATATATATATATAAAAACTACGAACCTGAAAATTACAATTGTGAAAGTGACCAATCATTATCAATCCAATTACTTCTATATTAATTTTGTTTGTTTAAAATAAAAATAAAAATAATTCAGGAAGGTTTACTTGTGATCTGAGTTCCACAATATAATTTAGAGTTCGTATTTGTGAACGTGAGAGAGAGAGAGAGAGAGAGAGAGAGAGAGAGAGAGAGAGAGAGAGAGAGAGAGAGAGAGAGAGAGAGAGAGAGAGAGAGAGAGAGAGAGAGAGAGAGAGAGAGAGAGAGAGAGAGAGAGAGAGAGAGAGAGAGAGAGAGATTTGTAAGTTTTTTTTTTTACTAACAAAAGACTACTGGTGGCGGGTGTTGTTGTGAAGGAGAGACAAGCACTTATAAACAACTCACCGAAGTGGCTCAGAGTCCTGTGTATCCTTGGGCTTGTGTTTGGGTTTGTTGGCTCGTGGACACCCGGAGAGGGAGCGGTGGGACGAGTAGTTTCCCGTGACATGACCCGACCCATCACACCCTGGCGTCGGACACTTCAACTCTTGCGTCTGGTGCTGGATACTCGAACGGTCAGCACGGGGACAACCGGACAGGCTGGATGGTGGGGCGAGGATAGACTTGGCCAGGTGATGATTTTTTGGACCAAGACTGTGTGCAATAGGTTGAGTACGATGGGTGGGAGGGTAGGGGTAGGGGCAGTCGGATTTACAGACTGCACGGGGATGGTATTTGAGGCTCACGAGTTTTTTTTTTTTAAATGGTGCTGCAGCAAGGCATGAATGATTGAAATGAATGAATCACACACATCGCGCATGAAAGAGAGAGAAACAACACACACAAGCAAGGAAGTAATTCATTACAGTTATCAACAGGTGCATTGTGACATCAAGCAAGAAGAGAAGGAGGAGGAGGAGGAGGAGGTCTTACACATCCCTACTACTCATCCCTATAGTGAGAAGGCACACAGGTCCAGAAGAAAACTTAAATATTATCAATGTATACAACACATACTGAATAAAACATCCAGAGAGAAACACAAAATGTACCCTTACTCTAGACAACATTCTATATTTTGATAACTTACTCTAAACAAACCTAAATTTTGACTCTTACTCTAAACAAGTCTCTATATTTTGACTCTTACTCTATAAAAGACTCTACTGATTCTTACTCTAAACAAGTCTCTATATTTTCACCCTTAGTAACTCTAGACAAAGACTCTATAATTTGACTCTTACTTTACACACATTTCTATTGACTTAACCCTTACTTTAGACAAATTTCTTTATGTACACGTATGACTGACTGACTGACTGACTGACAAACGGAAACAGAGAGAGGGCGGCGGCAGGTGCCTTCCCACTCCGGGGTGAGGGAGGGGTGGCGGGGCTGGGTGTGTGTGTGTGTGTGTGTGTGTGTGTGTGTGTGTGTGTGTGTGTGTGTGTGTGTGTGTGTGTGTGTGTGTGTGTGTGTGTGTGTGTGTGTGTGTGTATTTGTGTGTGTGTGTGTGTGTGTGTGTGTGTGTAAGAGAGTGTGTGTGTGTGTGTGGATGACAGGTGGTCGTAATATGAGAGGGAGGGATGTGTATGTGTGTATGTGTATGTGTGTAAGAGTATGTATGTGTGTGTAAGGCAGGTGGTCGTAATAGGAGAGAGGGAGCATGTATGTGTATGTATGTGTGTGTGTGTAAGAGTATGTGTATATATGTGTGTGTGTATGGATGACAGGTGTGTATGTATGTGTGTATATATGGATGACAGGCAGGTGGTTGTAATGAGACAGGGAGGGACGTGTATGTATGTATATGTAAGAGTGTATGTATGTATGTGTATGTAAGATTATGAATGTGTATGTATGTGTATGTAAGAGTCTGTATATATATGTGTGTATATATGGATGAGAGGCAGGTGGTCGTAATGGGAGAGAGGGGGACGTGTATGTATGTATGTGTGTGTGTGTAAGAGTATGTGTATATATGTGTGTATATATGGATGACAGGTGGTCGTAATGGGAGAAGGGAGGATGTGTGTTTCTGTGTAAGAGTGTGTGTGTGTGTGTGTAAGAGTATGTGTATATATGTGTGTGTGTGTATGGATGACAGGTGGTTGTAATAGGAGAGGGAGGATGAGAGAGGGAGGATGAGTGTTTGACTGTGTAAGAGTGTGTGTGTGTAAGAGTGTGTGTGAGTGTGTGTGTATATGGATGAGAGGCAGGTGGGTGGTTGTAATGGGAGAGAGGGGGACGTGTATGTATGTATGTGTAAGAGTATGTGTGTGTGTAAGAGTGTTTATGTGCATGTATGTGTGTGTGTAAGAGTGTGTGTGAGTGTGTGTGTATATATATGGATGAGAGGCAGGTGGGTGGTTGTAATGGGAGAGAGAGAGGGACGTGTATGTATGTATGTGTATGAGAGTGTATGTGCATGTATGTGTGTATGTAAGAGTCTGTATATATATGTGTGTATATGGATGAGAGGCAGGGTGGTTGTTGTAATGGGATAGGGGAGGGACCAACTAACCTGCGATGTGTTGCGTAGTTGCCTGTGACGTGACCCATCCCATCGCAGCCTGGGGTCGGACACTGGATCAGCTCCTTGCCATCACGCCGACTGCTGCTGCGGGTGTAGGGGCGCACGCTGCTGCTGAGAGGACCATTGCAACATTACCATGACCTCTCACACTATTGCAACATTACTAAGACCTCTCATACCACACTGACCTCTCACACTAGGTCACACCAACCTCTCACATCATTGCAACATTACTAAGACCTCTCACACCATTGCAACATTACTAAGACCTCTCACACTAGGTCACACACACACCACATTGCTGCTGAGAGGACCATTGCAACATTACCATGACCTCTCACAACTATGACAGTCTCTCACACTTGGTCACACACACACTAACCTCTCACACTTGGTCACACACACACTAACCTCTCACACTAGGTCACACACACCACACCAACCTCTCACATCATTGTAACATTACTAAGACCTCTCACACCACACTAACCTCTCACAACTACACCACTCTCTCACACCAAGCCACACCACTCTCTCACAACTACACCTCTCTCTCTCTCTCTCTCTCTCTCTCTCTCTCTCTCTCTCTCTCTCTCTCTCTCTCTCTCTCTCTCTCACCATGCCACACCACTCTCTCACAACTACACCTCTCTCTCTCTCTCTCTCTCTCTCTCTCTCTCTCTCTCTCTCTCTCTCTCACACCATGCCACATCTCTCTCTCTCACATCTACACCTCTCTCTCTCACACCAAGCCACAACATCCTCTCACAACTACACCTCTCTCTCTCTCTCTCTCTCTCTCTCTCTCTCTCTCTCTCTCTCTCTCTCTCTCTCTCTCTCTCTCTCTCTCTCACACACACACACACTAATCACCTCATTCGTATTTAACAAGAGATTCGGTATATACAATTCTAAATTTAACATCAATAGTACTTTCTCCCTCTCAAAACAACTCCATCATCACAACCCCAGCTTTAAAAAACAATTCTCCCTTTTCAAAACAACAACATCATCACAACCCCAACTTAAAAAATATATCCCTTTCATAATAACATAACAACCCCAGCTTAAAAATTACTCCCTTTCAAAATAACATAACAATCCCAGCTTAAAAAATCCTCTCTCTCAAAACAACATCATCACAACCCCTCTTTAAAAATATATCCCTTTCAAAACACCATAACAACCCCAGCTTAAAAAATCCTCCTTCTCACAACAACAACATCACAATCCCAGCTTTAAAAAAATATATCCCTTTCAAAACAACCCCATTATTACAACCCCAGCTTCAAAAAGTAACACTAACATCACAACCCCAGCTTCAAAAACAATTCTACCTTTCAAATAAATAAATAAATAAATAAAAATAAAATAAAAATAGTCCCAAATCAATTACTTCAATGAGATATAAGGATTTAAATTGACCCAAGATAGATATATGGATTTAAAATGACCCCAGACTTGACCTACAGGATTTAATTTGACCCCAGATAGATATGAGGATTTAAAATTGACCCAAGATAGATATGAGGATTTAATTTGACCCCAGTGAGATTATGAGGATTTAAATTGACCCCAGACTTGACCTACAGGATTTAATTTGACCCCAGACTTGACCTACAGGATTTAAATTGACCCAGTGATATATGAGGATTTAAATTGACCCCAGACTTGACCTACAGGATTTAAATTGACCCAAGATAGATATAAGGATTTAAAATTGACCCCAGTGAGATTATAAGGATTTAAATTGACCCCAGTGAGATTATGAGGATTTAATTTGACCCCAGACTTGACCTACAGGATTTTAATTTGACCCCAGACTTGAGTTACAGGATTTAAATTGACCCAGACTTGAGCTACTTACCTGTCTGGCATGGGGGTGGGCGGGGGCTGGGCACGGGAGGGGGACAGTTGGTATGGGGTGGTGCAGGCGCTGGTGGTCATGTAGTCGGCCGCCCCCATGGTAGACCCGTAAGTCCCCGCCCCCATGTAGCCCCCCTGGTAACTCTGGTAGCCCATGTAGCCCGTGTTGTAGGCCGTGGTGACATCATACGGTCGGGTTGTCATGGTGTTGTAGCCTGGTTAGTAGTTAGTGGGAGGGAAGGTGGTTAGTGGGAGGGAAGGAGAGAGGGTGGGAGGTTTTTGAGAGGGAGGGTAGGGAGTGAGGTTAGTGGGAGGGAAGGAGGGAGGGAAGGAGGGAGGTTAGTGGTAAAGATGGAGGGAGGGTAGTGGTTAGTGGGAGAGAGGGAGGGAGGTTAGTGGTTAGTGGGAGAGAGGGAGGGAGGTTAGTGGGAGGGAAGGAGAGAGGGAGGGAAGGAGGTTAGTGGGAAATATGGAGGGAGAGAGGGAGTGAGGTTAGTGGTAGGGAGGGAGGGAGGGAGGTTAGTGGGAGGGAGGGAGTGAGGTTAGTGGGAGGGAAAGAGAGAGAGGAGTGAGGTTAGTGGTAGGGAGGGAGGGAGGGAGGTTAGGGTAGGGAGGGAGGGAGGGAGTGAGGTTAGTGGGAGGGAGGGAGGGAGGGAGTTAGGTTAGTGGGATTGGTTACGTTAGGTTACGTTGGGATAGGTTAGGTTTGGATACGTCAGGTTAGATCAGGTTAGGTTAAATCAGATTATGTTATGTTTGGTTAGGCCAGGTCACGTTAGGTTAGTTGGACCAGTCAGAACTACAAAATATTAGCAGATTAATTGATTAGGTAATGAAGAAATGTTAGCTGTAGAACCAGTATAGAAAAACCACACACAGGATGAAGATATTAGTGAAGTATGAGGAACTAATAAAAAACTACAGTCAATCACACTGTTGTAACCCTCTCTCGATCCCACGTCACGCCTCTGCAACTCACACCCACCATTCATGTTTCTGAAGTCGTGGGAGCGGTCAGGCGTGGTGGTGTAGCCGTTGTCGTGAGGGGGGCAGGTGGGGGCAGCCCGGGTGTAGTCTGGGGTGACACCGTATTCAAGGGGTCGTGCCAGGCTGAAGTTGACGGGTTCAGCGGGTGAGGAGAAGTCGACGGGTTCAGTTTGTTCGTCTATGGTGGGTGGTTGTTGGAAGGGAGCGCTGCCCCTGGATATCCCGTCCCCAAGCGAGAGGGGGGGCTGTACTCCGGGCTGGTGGGTCCACTAGGGAGTAAAATCATAAAGTAAACACAAGGAATACAACTACAAGGCAAGGAAAGATGTTCTTATATACAGAACTAGTTATTCTTATGCATACAGCTCTGTAAGTGATATATAAACCCAGATATTCTTATGCATAGAGCCTTGTAAACAATATAGAAAACTAGATATATAAACTCAGATAGTCTTTTGCATACAGCTCTGTAAGTGATATAGAGAACCAGATATATAAACCCAGATAGTCTTATGCATAGAGCCCTGTAAATGATATAGATCTGTAAACAATATAGAGAACAACATATGAGACGAGTATAGCACCTGAGAGAGCCAGGTGCCCGAGCCAAGGAGAGGTCCAGTGTCTGGTTGGTGTGTTGAGAGTCGTGGGAGCTTCCGGGGGACACTAGTTGGGGGCCACTGTAGCAAGGGGACACACCTGGCCCTGGATAGTGTGGGGAGGTGACCATGGGGCCCCCAGTACCCATGGGACCCGACAGATCCATCACGTTGGCTGGGGACATAGGGTTCGGTCCCATCGCTGAGGTCTTGACGCTCAGGTTGATGGCCGAGCTGTCGTAGCGGTAACCAGGGCTGGGGAAAAAAGAACTATATTAATGGTTGGTAGATAGGTTTGACGGGAATGGAAACTGTATTAATTAAGAAGGAACACAAGAGTCAGAGATAAAGTAGATAAGGTTGAGGTGAAAGGAAACTGTATTAATTAAGATGAAACACAAGAGTCAGAGATAAGGTAGATAAGGTTGAGGGCAAAGGAAACTGTATTAATTAAGAAGTAGCAAAGGAGTGGGAAGGAAGATAACTAGGGTAAATGGGGAAGGAAGTTGTATATTAATGGTTCAGGGAAAAAGGAAACTGTATTATTGAGGAGTAAAGGAGTGAGAAGGAAAATATAAATCATAACAACAACACCAACCAAAACTAACCTCTGATATATGGTGTTAGGTGGTACTGGTGGCATACAGGAGGTAGAGCATGGTGTAGTGTCATTCATCTTTACTTCAGCTCCACACGCCTTGTTCATGAAGTAGGTGTTGTGTGAGGAGGTGACGGGATAATCTGTGGTCACTGGTGGGTGCTTTAGGGAATCAAATGGCCCGTGTGGGATCATGGCGCCATTACCTGGACCCACTAAAGGCCCAGGGGTAGGGGTCATGGCTGTAATGGGGCCCCCTGGCAGTGGAGTACCCGCAGCTACCGTGGTGGTATCAAAAGTGGTCGGGGTTGGTGGCATGTGGTGGGACTGGGATACCGGGATTGCTGCTTGGCGATCCAGGTCGAGTGTGGTGTAGGAGTGAGGCAGGTCAAACCGTGCTTCACTTGCTCGGACCTCAGTAATGGGAGCTGGTCTTATGAGTCCTGCGTCGTCTTCACCTCGATAGCCAAAACAACCAAGCCCTGCTGACCCTTCTGAAGCCTTCACGTTGACTGCATCCAGGGAGCCTAAGCCTTTCTGTGGGCTGTGGCTGTGTGTTCTGTTGTTGTTATGAATGGTGGTGGCAATGGTGGTGTTGTGGTTGTGGTGGTTAGTGGTGGTGGTAGTGGTGCTACTCGGGGCACTCACACTGTTGTTGTTGTTGATAGTGGTTGTGGTGTTAATGGAGTTGTTACTGCTACTGATGCTACTACTAATACTACTACTAATGTTATGGTTGTTGTGGTTGTTACTGCTATTATTGTTGTTGTTGTTGGCTGTGCTAGTATTGTTGTTATTGGTAGGGGTGAGAGCCAACCTGCCTCCCCCTGCCACCTCCTCCATACAGGCCTTGGGTGGGTCCTGAGGGTGGAGTGTTGATGGGTCTCGGGTTGTTGGCTGGGTGACGGATGACGCCTCCATCAAGCGGTCGCCGGCTAACGACCGCTCCTCCAACGAACCCACAGACAAAGTTCCCACGTGACTACTGGAACACCCACCACTCGACTGGGGTATGGTACTGGTGGCTACTGGGGGTGGAGAACTGGTGGTAATGGTACGTTCAGGTGGCTTGAATTCCTCCCCAGGGGTTGGTGAACACAGTGAGGCAAAATCTTGAGGGGATACAACACTTCTATACGTTGTACCTGACGAAGTATGGGACCTGGACGAAGGGGAATACGTGACACAGGTTTCCGTTTTGACGACAACTGCTGATGTGGGTGGTGGTAGTAGTAGTGGTGGTGGTGGTGGTGGTGGTAGTTCTATGTCCGTGGTAGAAGTGGTTATTGGTGGTAGTGGTGGTGAAGGGGTCGTAGATGAAGGTAATGATGATGAAGATGATGATGGTAGTGGTAGGGGTAATCTTTGGGTATAAGCTGACTGTGTGACTGACTGCTGCTGATGATGCTGATGTTGCTGATGGTGGTGCTGTTGGTGGTGCTGCTGGTGGTGACCTATGGTACTGCTGTGTGCTGCTGTGGCCCCTGAGTATGTAGGTGCTGTGGGGTCGACCGAGGACACCGATGAGGCTGTGGAGGCGTTGGTGGGTGGGGCTGACGGGCCGGGGAGCAGTGGCAGTGAGGGCTGAGCAAAGTCCAGTTGCTTCACAAAACACACAGGTCTCAAGAGGCGATCTGACGTAGGCGCTGCCGGGGATACTGCAAAAAAATAAAAAGAATTAGTTAAGTTATTATTATTATTATTATTGTTATTTCAATTACTATTATTACTATTACTGTTATTATAATTACTAATATTTCAATTACTATTATTATTATTACTATTACTATTTTCATCATTATCATTATTATTATTATTACCGGTATTATTATTATTATTATTATTATTATTATTATTATTATTATTATTATTATTATTATTATTATTATGATTTACCTGAATGCAGGGATGGGGTCAATTCGTGAATTGAATTGGAATTGAATTGGAATTGATGTAAAACCTCCGTGATTTGGAATTGAATTGAATTGAAAAATAACCATTTTTCAATTTAATTTAATTGAATTGGAATTAATATCAATGAATTGACATGAATTGATGTGAATTGATGAAGGAATTAATATATGAATTGATGAATGGATTGACATGAATTGAAGTGAATTGATACAAGATTCGAACAACTCATAATAATTACATACAATCCTCACATTCCTCAGTAACTTGAATTCATTCTTATTTTATTTATTAATATATGTAATTTAACAAATTAATATTTTGATTTGAGTAAAAAAAATGCTATTTTGTAACAAACATAATTTGTGTTTTATTTTTAGAAGTGTAATACAAGTGAGTGAAATAACTTAACAGTCTAAACTTTTAAAGTATTATATTGTAAAGTATTTGTCATAAAAATAAAGATGTCAACTTGTAAAGCATTTTTATCTATTTCTTTCTGAGAGATCACTATAATTTTAATTTTAAAAGCATTTGAATTGATTAATTGAATTGAAATTGAAACGCTCGTGAATTGAATTTAATTGAAGATTTTGTTTTTGCGAATGAATTGAATTGAATTTGAATTGATAAACTATTTTTTTTTTCCGAATTGGAATTGAATTGAATTGATAAAAATGAATTGACCCCGTCCCTGCCTGACATTATTATTATTATTATCATATTTGTCATTATTATTATTATTATTATTATTACCATCATTATTATTATAATTTTTATCATTATTATTACTATTATTATCATTATTATTATTATTATCATTACCTTCATTATTATTATTATTATTATTATTATCATTATTATTATTATTATTATTATTATTATTATTATTATCATCATTATCATTATTATTATTATTATTACTATTACCTTCATTATTATTATTATCATTTCTATTATTATTATTATTATTATTATTATTATTATTATTATTACTATTACCTTGATTATTATTATTACTATTACTATTACTATTTTGATCATTATTATTACTATTACTATTATCATTATCATTATCATCATTATTATTATCATCATTATCATTATTATTATTATTATTATTATTATCATTTTTATCATTATTATTATTGTTATTATTATTATTATTATTATTATTATTATTTATCTGTAGTCGTGTGTACCTGACTGTGTGTATTTCGTTTACCTGTCTGCTGCAGTGGGAGGTGGGGTTGCTGCAGTAGTGCCATGCGTTGGCGGGCGTGCCTAGCGGCCTGCTTGGAGGCGGCGGCGACGGGGCAGCCTGACAGGGACCGGTGACAGTGACGGGACTGGTTCACGTGGCCCCGACCCGAGCACCCCGGCGTCGGGCACTTGACAATTGTCTCGTGGGCTGCAAGGACTGACGAAGGAGGAAGAAAGGGAATTAATATGAAAGGAAGGATAAAGGAAGAATGAATGAAGGTATAAAGGAATAAAAGATGGAAGGAGGAAAGGTCGACTGATGAAGAAGGAGGAAAGGTCGACTGATGAAGAAGGAGGAAAGGAATTAATATGAAAGGAAGGAAGGAGGGAAAGGGAAAAGGAATTAACATGAAAGGAAGGAAGAAGGAAGAATGAAAGAATGAATAAAGGAAGGAAGGAATGATGCAAGGACTGACGAAGAAGGAGGAAAAGGAATTAATATGAAAGGAAGGATAAAGGAAGAATGAATGAAGGAAGGAGCAAAGGAATTAACATGAAAGGAAGGAAGGATGATAAAAAAAGGAATTAATAAGGAAGGAAGGATGAAGGAAGGACTAACGAAGGAGGAAAGGAATTAACACGAAAGGAAGGATGAAAGAATGAATGAAAGGAAGGGAGGACGATAAAAAAAGGAATTAACATGAAAAGAAGGAAGGATGAATGAATGAAGGATGAATGAATAAAGGATGGAAGGAATGATGCAAGGACTGACGAAGAAGGAGGAAAGGGAATGAAAATGAAAGGAAGGAAGGATGAGAGAAAAAGGAATTAAAATGAAAGGAAGGAAGGAAGGTAGGAAAAGAAGGAAGGATGAAAAGAAAGAAGGAGGAAAGGAATTAGCATGAAAGGAAGGAAGGATGAATGAATGAAGGAATAAAGGAAGGAAGGAAGGAGGAAGGAAGAAGGAAGGAAAGATGAAGGATGAATGAATGAAGGAATAAAGGAAGAAGGAATGATGGAAGGAAGGAATGATGGAAGGAAGGATGAATGAAGGACTGACGAAGAAGGAGGAAAGGAATTAACATGAAAGGAATGAAGGATGAATGAATGAATGAATAAAGGAAGGAAGGAAGGAATGATGGAAAGAAGGATGAAAGGAATAAAGGAAGGAAGGAAGAAGGAAGGAAGAAGGAAGGAAAATGAATTAATAAGAAAGGAAGGAAGGAAGAAGGAAGGAAAAGGAATTAATATTAAAGGAAGGAAGGAAGGATGAAAGGGAAAAGGAATTAGTATTAAAGGAAGGAAGGAAGAAAGAAAGGGAAAAGGAATTAATATGAAAGGAAGAAAGAAAGGAAGGAAGGAAGGAAGGGAGGAATGAATGAATGCATGAATGAAGGAAGGGAGGAATGAAAGGAAGGAATGAAAGGAAGAAAAGAGGGAAGGATGAAAGAAAAAGGAATTAAAATGAAAGGAAGGAAGGAAGAAAGGAAGGAAGGAAGAAAGGAATGAATGAATGAAAGAAGAAAAAGGAATTAAAATGAAAGGAAGGAAGGAAAGAAGGAAGAAAGGAATGAAAGAAAAAGGAACTAAAATGAAAGGAAAGAAAGAAGGAAGAAAGAAAGAAGGAAGAAAGGAATGAATGAATGAAGGAAAGAAGGAAGCAAAAAAACAAAGAAAGGAAGGAAAAATGAAAGAAAAAATGAAAGAAAGAAAGGAAAAGGAAGGAGACAAATACATACAAACAAACAATTACAATGAGATGAGATTAAATAAAGGAGTGTTTGTTTACGTGTGTTTTAAGTACAATATAAACCTCGTGTCTAAAATATATTGTTTACTTAGTTAATTATAGATCTAGTTACAATTTCCTGTCTAGAATATTGTTTACTTAGATTATAGATCCTGTAAATACACTTATAGTCTAGAATATATTGTTTACGTGTGCTTTCGTGTGTAGAATATATTGTTTACGTGTGTTTTCGTGTGTAGAATATATTGTTTACATGTGTTTTCGTGTGTAGAATATATTGTTTACATGTGTTTACGTGTAGAATATATTGTTTACATGTGTTTACGTGTAGAATATATTGTTTACATGTGTTTTCGTGTGTAAAATATATTGTTTACGTGTGTTGAATATATTGTTTACGTGTGTTTTGGGGTTCAGTTACTTGGTGTGTAGAATATATTGTTTACATGTGTTTTGGGGGTTCAGTTAATTCGTGTGTGTAATATATTGTTTACATGTGTTTACGTGTGTATAATATATTGTTTACATGTGTTTGGGGTTCAGTTACTTGGTGTAAAATATATTGTTTACGTGTGTTTTGGGGTTCATAAAAATCGTGTGTAGAATATATTGTTTACGTGTGTTTTGGTGGTTCAGTTACTTGTGTGTAGAATATATTGTTTATGTGTGCTTTCGTGTGTATAATATAATTGTTTACGTGTGTTTTGGGATCAGTTACTTCCTGTGTAGAATATATTGTTTACGTGTGTTTTCGTGTGTGTAATATATTGTTTACGTGTGTTTGGGGTTCATACAAATCGTGTGTAGAATATATTGTTTACATGTGCTTACGTGTGTTGAATATATTGTTTACATGTGTTTGGGGTTCAGTTACTTGGTGTGTGTAATATATTGTTACGTGTGTTTTGGGGTCCATTTAATTCGTGTGTGTAAGATATTGTTTACGTGTGTATAATGTATTGTTTACATGTGTTTGGGGGGTTCATTTAATTCGTGTGTAATATATTGTTTACGTGTGTAGAATATATTGTTTACATGTGTTTTGGGGTTCAGTTACTTCGTGTGTAAATATATTGTTTACGTATGTTTGGAGTTCAGTTACTATGTGTGTATAATACATTGTTTATGTGTGTTTGGATCCATTTAACACACTTATAATCTAGAATATATGGATTACTTTACTTTGAATCCATTTTCTAAACTTTCAATCTAGAATATATTTATTATTTTTACTTTGGGACCATTTAACACACCTATAATCTAGAATATATGGCTTACTTTTACTTTGAATCCATTTTCTACACGTTCAATCTAGAATATATTTATTACTTTTACTTTGGATACATTTAACACACTTAAAACCTAGAATATAATTGTTTACATGTGTTTAGAAGCATTTAACACACCTATAATCTAGAATATAATTGCTTACGTGTGTTTAGATGCATTTAATACATTCTTTACGTGTTTGGATCCATTTTCTTTACTTAAAACCTAGAATATATGGTTTTCCTTTTGGGACCATTTTCTTTTATTTATTATGCTTACTTTCAGGGGTGACTTTATCTTTCCTTGGCAGCCTGACAGAGAACGGTGGTGGAATAAAGTCCTGTTGCGTGGCCTGTCCCGTTACATCCCGGCGTAGGGCACTTACTGCTCTCTGTAATAAGGGCGTGAGGAAAGGCGTCAGTGAGTGGGTTTGAGTTTGGTGGGGTTTGGTTGGGTTTGAGAGAGAGAGAGAGAGAGAGAGAGAGAGAGAGGTTGGATGGGGTTTGGTTGGTTTAGGTAGGTTCTTCTCGTTTGGGTATGGGTGTGTGGAGAGAGAGAGAGAGAGAGAGAGAGAGAGAGAGAGAGAGAGAGAGAGAGAGAGATAGGTTTGTTGTCTTAGTAAGGAGAGAGAGAGAGAGAGAGAGAGAGAGAGAGAGAGAGAGAGAGAGAGAGAGAGAGATAGGTTGGTTGTGTTGGTAAGGAGAGAGAGATATATAGGTTTGTTGGGTTGGGTTTAGTTTTGAGAGAGAGAGAGAGTGAGGAGAGAGAGAGAGAGAGAGGTTGGATGGGTTTGGTTGGTTTAGTTAGGTTCTTCTCGTGGGTGTGGGTGTGTGTGAAGAGAGAGAGAGAGAGAGAGAGAGAGAGAGAGAGAGAGAGAGAGAGAGAGAGAGAGAGAGGTGGTAAATACATAAACACACACATAAATCAACAACATTAATAATCACACATTTAAACATTTATTATTATTATTATTATCTTATTCACACATTATATATATATTTTTTTTATTAATTTCACCTTTGTAAATATAAAAATAAATTAATTAATATATAAATAAAAAAAAAAAGATGGGACAGGGAGGGAGGGGGGGAGGGGGATATGAGGGGGGGTGTAAGGTGGGTATGAGGGAGGGGGGGGGAGTGGTAAGGTGGGTATGAGGGAGGGTGTAAGGAGGGTGTAAGGTGGGTATGAGGGATGTAAGGTGAGTATGAGGGAGGGGCAGGTGGGTATGAGGGAGGGGGGGGTAAGGTGGGTATGAGGTGGGTAAGGTGGGTATGAGGGGGGCAGACCAGGGGGACTGCAGGGGAAAGGGGGGGGCAGGAGCAGATGGGCAGGAGCAGATGGGCAGGAGGGGGGGTTATGTGGGTATGAGGGGGGGCAGAGGGGGGCAGGACCAAGGGGATTGCAGGGGAAAGGGGGGGGGGCAGGAGCAGGTGGGTATGAGGGAGGTATGAGGGGGGGGCAGGAGGAGGGGGGGCAGGGAGGGGGCAGACATCAAAGAGACTCAGGGATGATGACGTGTTTCCCCTCTTTTCCTGGGGCGCTGGTCGAGGGGGGGGGGATGGGGGGGGTGCTGAAAGGGGGGGGAGGGATATACAGTAGTGACCCCCCATACCACCCCCACTCCTCCCCCCACCATCACCATACTACTACCACCCTCAACGACCCCCCCCCCAATACCCCCACTTACCTCCCCCACTCCCCCCCAACCATCACCATACTACTACCAACCTCAACGACACCCCCCACTCCCCCCCATATCTCCCCCAACCCTTGTCACTACCACAATATTGAACCCCACCCCCAACCCCACTACCAAAGCCCCCCCCCCACCTGCATCACAGCGCCCCCCCCGCCCCCCCCCAGGGTAAATCAAACCAGGGGAACATTTTTGCATTTCTTCTTTTATCACCGTGGGGGGAAGGGGGGTGGGGGCGAGGAGGGGGGAAGGGGGGAAGAAGAGGGTCGAGGAGGGGAATAGGGAAGGTGGGGTGAGGGGGGTTAGGAGGGGAATGAGGGGGGGCGGGAATGAGGGGGGAGCGGAGGGGAAGGGGGGCCGAGAAGGAGAATGAGAGGGGGGCGGGAATGAGGGGGGGCAGAAGGGGATATGGGGGGGGGGCGAGAAGGGCATGAGGAGGGAAGAAGTGGAATACGGGAGGGGGTGCGAGAAGTGGAATACGAGCGGGTGGGGGTGCGGGAATGAGTGGTGGTGGGGGTGGCCGAGAAGTGGGGGAGGGGGGGGGATCAAAGGTAAGAAGGACACATACCTCCACTTCTATTCCCTGTTAAAATTCGACCCAAACTTCCTTATTATTTTCAATTGAGGTGATGAAGGAAGAATGGAAAATATATTGTTTGGGACCCTGTGTATATATGTGTGTGTGTGTGTGTGTGTGTGTGTGTTGGGAGATGAGAGAGAGGGTGTGTGTGTGTGTGTGTGTGTGTGTGTGTGTGTGTGGTGTGTGTGTGTGTGTGTGTGTGTGTGATGTAGTCAGAAAATTGTAGGTAAATGAGTCCTTCAAATATTGCCCCACACACACACACAGAGTTCTTCAAATATTGTCACGAAACCCACAGACACACACACATACATGAATTCTTCAAATATTGCCACGAAACACACACCACACACCACACACACACACACACACACACACACGAGTCATTCAAATATTGCCACGACACACACACACACACACACATGAGTCATTCAAATATTGCCACGAAACACACACACACACACACACACACACACACACACACACACACACACACACACACGTCATTCAAATATTGCCACGACACACACACACACACACACACGAGCCATTCAATATTGCCACGAAACACACACACATACACACACACACGAGACCTTCAAATATTGCCACGGACACACACACACACACGAGTCCTTCAAATATTGCCACGAAACACACACACACACACACACACACACACACACACACACACAGCTATATGAAGGAGCTTGTTTGTTTCGTGGCATGGTCAGGAGGAATCACACACACACACACACACACACACACACACACACCTATATGAAGGAGCTTGTATGTTTCGTGGCATGGTCAGGAGGAATAGAACAGAAGCCTAAAATTTTCATACACAATCACAGCTTGGGTCCTTAAGGGGAGATTCTCATGTGGGTAAATAAATGGAAGGTCTGTGTGTCATTCCTCTAAACTATGACACGAAATACAAGATCTCCAATTCGTAACATTAACAGGGTAGGTAATTCACTTTTGTTACATTGGAGTGCCTTGATTCCTCCAAAGTATGCCCAGGAAACAACAGGACCATATGAACAAAACTAAATAATGGTGTTCTGTTGTTGTTGTTGCTTGGAATAGTTTGGA
>JAWQEG010009074.1:2500-12500 GCA_033782935.1 Petrolisthes cinctipes
GTTTTAAAAATTGTATCCATAATGCAGAGAAATGTAATGTTAATACTATAATGCAATACTAGTGCTTACCTGTAAAATGGTGATGTATAATAACATCCCGTGAAGGTGTGGTACCCTGGCAAGGCAGCAGGTAGTCCTCAATTTTTCCCGTCGAGATGGTTAACAATGACCGTTACATTGATATAGTTGGAAATAGGAGAAATTTGCGGAGGAAATGCCATAGAAGGAAATAGGGTATTTATTGAAAGAATTACCGTTTTGTAGCAGTGTTGCCAGATCCGGCTAGGTCCCAGTATTTTACCCCGGTCATTTATTGTACTTTATCACGATTATTTCCTGGTAGTTCGCCCAGGTTAGGTCCCGGTAGTCTGATGTGGTCTAGGTTAGGTTAGGTCAGGTCAGGTAAGGTCAGGCTAATTTCAAAATGCCCCATTTGAATATGCCCTATCTTGGAAATGGGGCATTTGTGGAGGAAATGCCATAGAAGAAAATAGTCTTAGAATGGTCTTAATAAGTGGGTAATGAAGGTAGAAAAACCGTACGCAATAACGGTAATTCTTTCAATATTTACCGATTCGAGTTATAAACATCAGCAGATTTTCGAAGGCTGTAGCGAGTGAGGATTTAATTAAAGGCCTTCTTCCATATGTAGCCTATTAATTCTCCACGGTATGTATCCCTGACTAAAAGGAATTAACATGATAGTAATTCAGTACTTACCTTGCAACTGTTATCTTGTTACTTGTTGTTGTTGTTGGATATTCAGATGAGATGAGATGTTGAGCGAGGAGGTATATAGCCTTTTAATCGGCCTCCATCTTTCGGTTTTAATAATATTGTAGTTGAGATTTGTTTTTCTTTATTTTCTTTATGCCTCAGGGCCTACTAGCTCTCTCATTATTATTAAACACTATAATCATTTGTAATATTCATATCATACGTGTCGTAACACTCAGCCAACAGATGTGTTTTCAGTCTTTTCTTTAAAAATAAATCGTGCAATTTTCACTACTCCGAACATTTAATGGCAATCCAATAATGAGCCTTATTGGTGCACACCTTTCAAACACTCTGAAACCCATTGTCACATTACTCCTTGGCTCATTTAAGGGGGAAGTTCTGTGTTGGTAATTCTGGAACAACTGAATCCTCCAAACTATTCCAAGCAACAGAACACCATTATATTTACTCTTCTGGTCCTGTTTCCTAGCATATTTTGGAGGAATCAAGGCACTCCAATGTATCAAAAACGAATTACCACCTTAACCTGTATTGTTCGTCACTATGCCTGAGTTTCAAGTTTTCAAGTTATAGGTCCCACAGAGGGCCGCATAATATGAGTTCCATTGAGGAATTTATCATATGGAGTATATTGGTCCTGATTGCTCCTATCCACTTTTGTTTGTTCCCTTTCCAATTGGGCACACGACGTACAGTATGTTGGTATAGAGTACAATAACTTTATATATCTATATAAATAGTTGCAAAAATAACAGCACAGTTTCTGTAAATAAAATCACGAACGAGCGATATGACCCCGTGTAGCAGTAGCAAGTGGAACCCCAGTGGAACCCATCAACAGTGTATGTGTGGGGGTGTAGCAGTAGGAAGTGGAATGCGACTGGAACCCATCAACTGTGTGTGTGTGTGGGCCCAACATGTCATACCGCACCACAGTATCCTACACAAAACTCACCACCTTCGATATGATAACACGTCTCTCCCTATGTATTTTCTTATGGGAAAAATGCTCGGGTGTAGCAGTAGGAAGTGGAATGCGACTGGAACGTTATCAACTGTGTATGTGTATGTGTGTGTGCCCAACATGTCATACCGCACCACAGTATCCTACACAAAACTCACCACCTTCGATATGATAACACGTCTCCCCCTTTGTATTTTCTAATGGGAAAAATACTCCGGCAGTAATGTATTTTCCAATTTCGCATTTCGTTTACTATGTTGATATTTATGTATGAAATAGCAAACTCGATATGATTTGCAAGCGATTGGCACCGAAAACAGCGCATGGAATATCCCGATTAAGGAATAAATGTCATAAATAAGTGGTCGCTGTACACTCATGATACATAATATCTGACCAGCAGGGAGTAAGCGAAAGTTTTGGTAAGACGACAGAAAACTGAATCAAACCCGATCAAATACGAAAAGAAAGCTTTAGTGGTTCACTGAACAAAGTTCGAAGCATCTTTGACACGGCTTTTTTTTTTTTTTATCTCCCCAATTGATGAACAAGATATTCTCTCTGATACAGTATGAGACATTGTGTGCGATAAAATACCCAAAATAATTTGTATTGCCTGGGTTCATTGTTGCCAATACAGTGACCAAGGAACACAATAATGTGTTTTTTCCAACTTATATTTGCATAGTTAATGACTGTATATTGTGCATTAATACAAATACTAGCAATGTATTGTCCATCATCAAAAACACAATCATTATCTTTATGTTCTAGACATATAATTTTTAGTAGCAGTTATATATTATGTTGTCTGGCTACAGGCTGCTGTGGTAGACTGGTTGGTAGTCGTGGAAATTTTCGGCTATCACTAATGGCAGCTCGGTTAAGTGTAAATAATTCGTTGTTTCATTGATGCCCCGAACTTTGTTGAGTGGACCACTAAAGCTTTCTGGTATTTGAGTACACTCGTGATACATAATTTCTGACCAGAGTGTGAGGAGCAGAAAGCTTCGAATCGCCTGGTATTGCTCATTTCCCCACCCAGTACACATATAGAAGCTGAGTTCGAATGCAGGGTATGTGTGTGTGGTGCCTGCTGTTCGTCTCTGGTCAGGGATTATGTATCACGAGTGTACATCTACTGACGACGACTCTGGCTAACTCCCTGGTGGTCAGAGATTATGTATGATGAGTGTACAAGGATGGCATGATGACCGCTGCTGCTCCCTACCACACCTTGATCGCCAGAATGTGTACAAGTGACAATCTAACTCATTATTTTCCCTCGCCTAATTCACGTTTCACTACATTAAGTATTCAATTATCATTCGTACTTGTAACATACCAAGATCTTATTTAATATATGTCTCCCTCCATCACATCATCGCTGTATAATTATTTTTATGACTTTATATATGTTACCTGTATTCTAGACAAGCTTACATATCTTAACCCTCTCATATTCTAATAGAAGATATCAATACAAACTTTGTTGTATATACAGTGCATATATCAAATTACGGTATAATTTACAAAATTACATGGTTATGAAAAATAGTTTTCACACATTCTTTTACGTCTCCCATTTTACCCAGCTATGTTACTGCATAACTTTATTTTGCTTGTCAGTTTCCTATTCCTATGTCTACAAGATTTTTCTTCCTTCTCGTTGTCAATTATTTTGTTTAGATGTTTCATTCTCAAGTACAGATATATTACAGAACATTACATCTTTGGGTAAATCAATTCATATACGTTCTATTGTAGAAGCAAGTGAGGTAAAGCAGTGTTTGCCTTCACCAAGGGAAACACTGCTTTAAACATTTATCTCATTTTAACCAACTGAAAAAAAAAATGTATCTGAAGGGAGATAGTGCATAGCTTACCTCTATTAATCATTTCAGTTCATGGTTTACTTATGTAAACAGTGTCACAATTGCTGGCCTTATTTCCTAAATATGGATATTTTCCAATAATTTTTTTTTGTAGTATATAGCCACCTATGTAGCGAAGAGCTTCCTCTTCTATCACTGCCTTTGACTATGATATCTTTCCCTTCCAAATCGAAATCAAAGTCCTTAAATAAGATACTAGTTAAGCACATCTCCACAGCTAGAACACTTTCATCATAGTGTGTTTGATGTTTGTGCTAAAATATGGCCTCAGTATGACAGGTTATGTAATCATAATATTCTTCCCTGCACAGTGAAAAATGCAAAAGTGGGAAGTGTGGTCATCTCACCCTTATACCAACTGTGTTGGGCAATTTTGGCTCATGATGACATTACATAATATTATACTCTTTCTTGTATACAGTATTAACATTAGCATCAGCAGGCCCTAATGGGTCTTATGTCACTCTAGCAGTGTATGAAATCTATGGGTGATAGGGGATATATCTGAGCTGTATGAAGTTAAATGCTGGACAATAAATGAGTTTCAAACAGAAAACTCTTAAGTAGTGTGACAGAGAATGTAAGGAATTCGCAGAGTTCAGACAGAGAAGGGCCGAGACCCTATGATAGCATTATAAAATTATATTAGTGACAAAATATTACCTACAGTATAAATACAATAAGGTAATAGGGTCTTGCAATACATCAAGTACAGTATAAAGAACTTTATTTCCTATAATAAATTGTTAATATTGTACATGACTCAAAAGACATACTTATATAACAGCTGGTACAGTATATAATTGTGGGTTAAATAAATCAAACTATTTAGAAGTAAGGATGAGTGTGGTAGCTATAAGGGAATAAGCCTTCTTAGTGTACCGGGGAAGGTTCTTACTGAGAGACTGGTTGAAGTAACAGGGAATAAAGTTAGTGAGGAGCAGGGAGGGTTCAGAAAGGGTAGAGGATGTGTGGACCCAGGCAGATCTTTGCAATAAAATCAGCAGTGAAGAAATATATTGGTAAGGGTAGAAAGTTGTATGGTGCCTTCATGGATTTGGAGAAGGCATATGATAGGGTTGATAGGAGAGCTATGACAGATGTATTAAGGAATTACGGTGTTGGTGGGCGCTTGCTGGAGGGGATTGAGGCCTTCTACAGAGAGGCAAAAGCTTGTGTGAGGGTCGAGGGTGATTTGAGTGAGAACTTTGATATCAGTGTAGGATTGAGGCAGGGGTGTATCATGTTAATATCTTTATGTATGGTTGCATGAGAGAGATGAAGGCAAAGGTGCAAAACTGAGGTTGAATGGAGTAAATTGGTCCTTGGTTACAAGCTTATTTGTGGATGACACAGTGCTGCTGGCTGAGAGTGAAAGGGAGTTACAGAGGGTGGTGGATGAGTTTCAGTCCGTGTGTAAGCGAAGAAAACTGAAGGTGAATGTTGGTAAGAGTAAGGTGATGGTATTTGAGAGGACCAAAACAGAAGTAATTGACTTTGCTACACCCTATAGAGTGGCTGTACCAATTGGGACTGAATGTGAGATAACTTTAGGGGGTGAGAGGATGGAGGAGGTGAGGGAATTCAAGTACAGTATCTGGGAACAGTTTTGTGTAAACATGGAAGTATGGAAGGAGAAATCAGAGAGCAGTGAGGGGCAGGCAGGTCATAGGATCACTGGGGAGGATTATGAAGGGTAGAAGTGTGAGTATAGAAGTGAAAAAGGGGACTGAGAAATAGTATAATCCTGCCAACACTGACATATGCGTCAGAGACATGGACATGGAGTAGGGCTCATCAATCTAAAATAGGTGCTGTGGAAATGAGTTATCTGAGAGGAGCATGTGGACTTACTAGGTGGGATGGAGAAAGTAATGAGAGTGTGTATGAGAGATGTGGTATGAGTGAGAAGGCAATTGGTACTGGGTGTGGAGTGGTTGAGAGAGTGAAGTGTAATACATTGAGATGTTTTGGACATGTGGAGAGAATGCAAGGTGTGGAGTTTGTAAAGAAGGTGTACGATAATGAAATTGTGGCACCTGGTGTGAGAGGCAGACCTCCGGTTAGATGGCAGAACAGAGTGGAAGATTATGTGAGAGAGAGAAGTGTGAAGGGGGGAGGGGGGATGGAGGGAGTGTCGGAACAGGGCAGAAGAGTCTCCTTCTGCCGTGGCCACCCCCTTGGTGGGAGTTCCTGAAGGGAACGAGGCGTCGGAGCTACAGATAGATAGATAGATGTTAGAAATATGGACAATATTAAGCAACATTATAATTCTTAGTATTACTGTAATTTTTTTATCAAATATTAAATATAAATATGGCATTCCATCTCTTGTTGATATATTTGTTAAATTAACAACAAATATCTGTCTAAGTCAAATGTGATAATGCAGAAGCAAGGCAAATTTACCTAAATGATGTGTGCATCTTCTAAGTTTATTCTTTTAAGTTTAAGATTATTAAAAATCAATTATATGGCCAAACCGAAGATGATGGTAAGCTAAATTCCGACCTATGTTTCAAACAAATTAATTATGTATTTTGTATTAAGTACAGTAATAGGCCTATACATATATACAGGGTGTATCGCGAGGTATATCATTAAATTACACCAGAGATATAAAATAAAATGTTGAGTATATTTTGTTGTATAAAGTATGGTGTGTGTGATCTCAGTAAAGTACAATGACTACTGATAAAAACTATTTTAACGTGTGTTTTCAAATGGCGGTGAGCGTCGGAGGGAGTGGTAGCCTAATATGTTTTTCGGACCAAAGAGGCCTTATTTATTTCATCTTAATGAATTTTATCATGATTGCAATATTTATGTGAAGTTCTATAACGTACATTGAATCATATTTTCAATGCAGAGGGATAATAACAGGCCCGTATAAGAAGAAAATCCATGAAATGTAGGGAAATGCTAAGACTTGCACCTGGCGTTATGTCGGGTAAAGTTTACCTAACCTCCAAAAGATATTAATCATATTTCGTCGAATATTATTAATAGGGGCCTGGTATTATCCCTCTGCATTGAAAATATGATTCAATGTACGTTATAGAACATCACATAAATATTGCAATCATGATAAAATTTATTAAGATGAAATAAATAAGGCCTCTTTGGTCCGAAAAACATATTAGGCTACCACTCCCTCCGACGCTCACCGCCATTTGACAACACACGTTAAAATAGTTTTTATCAGTAGTCATTGTACTTTACTAGGATCACACACACTATACTTTATACAACAAAATATACTGAAAAATTTATTTTATATCTCTGGTGTAATTTAATGATATACCTCGCGATACACCCTGTATATATATATATATATAAAATCCTACACACCACAGAAACTGGACATACTGGTAACCACACCAGTATGTGTCTCCAGATGGATTTGAACCGCTGTGCTAAGACATTAAGCACACAGAGCCTTATGTGCCCGGCCACCACTGGGGGGACTATAAGAGGTAATTGGAGACTCTTCTAAAGGAGGTGTGTGGCTGGCAGTAGGACTCCTGTACTAGTTTGGCCATCTGTTTTGAACCATGCTTTATTTTCCCCCTACCATTTTGTGTGGTGGTGGTGGTAGAGATGATGTGTATACATCCTAACTACCCACTACCTTCTACCTTCCACCATCACCACAACTCACTCTGTCAGGGTACTTTGGTCACTGCATGATGGCAATGTGGTGGTCCACGGCAGTGGATCTGGAAACAAGCAAAATGAATTGGTCCTAAAATTCATCACTGAGGTACTCCAATATTTATAGCAGTGGTTCTTAAACGTTTTGTAGTCACTGAGGTTATCTTTGGCAAGGTGTTCATTACTTATACAGCCCATTGTTTGTATAGTGGATACAGATGTTAACTAATTAATATATAATCCTCATGAACCCCAGGTTAAGAACCCATGATTTATTGTTTTTGCCTTAAAACTATTGATGTTTAGAAATAAAATGCATTTTTTTTTTTATATAACTAATGTCAAAGGATTGGCAATACAGTACTTTTTTTCAAGTACTTTTTAGAAAGCTGACAATATTAAAAGACAATACTCAGTGATATAAGTTTTTACCAAAACAAGGCACCTACCAGAGTTTATCACTTCATCTTTCACTTGGTGTTGTACCTTGTCTCATCATGGGAGAACACAGATGAGAATATTCCCAGCTCTCATCTCTCTCAGCTGCCCTTAAAGATGTAAACATTATGTTAGCAGTATTCTTCCAAACTGGCCTCAGATGAATGGGCTGATAGGAAACTACTGTACTGTACATTTAAAGGAACTCTACTTCTTGTGTACAGTCACTACAAATAAAAAGGTCACAAGGCAAGGAGTCTTATCACAGTTTAAATAAAACAGCCGGTTACAGAACAAACATTGAATTAAACTATTTCCTGAATACTTTGACATGCTACATTTACAGCATAAAAGAATATCATAAAAGTTGTTATTTGCAGGGGTTAGGTTGGATGGACTAACAGGAATTGTTTGCTTAAGGACCCTGTGATCGTGTATGAAAATTAGAGGCTTCTGATTCCTCCTGACCATGCCACGAAACAAGCTCCTTCCATATTGGTGGTGTTTCGTGGCAATATTTGAAGGACTGATTAATCTCTAAATTTCTGACTACATCACAGGGTCCCTTAAGAATGTATAACTGGGTAATTATGACCAACAACAAAGAAACTCAGTGAACCAACAAAGATGAAAAAATGTCAATATATTACTCACCAATCAGGTCTACTCCAAGTAACTCTAAAGGTTCCTTGACATTAATGGGACATATTTCTGGGGCCCCAATCTTCAGCACTGACTTCAAGTAGCAATCTGGAAAAAATGGTGAAATTACTGAAGAGCAATATAATACAGCATTGGGATTAGAGAGTAATGTATTCAATATTAAATGAACACTTTACTAGAATCCCACTCAATACATATACACTTATCAATGTACTGTATTTGTGTCATGTTATGGTCTACACAAGAAACACACACATCCTCCCGAACCAACCACACTTGTCTTTTGATTCGTTATGATCCTCCCGAACCAACCACATTTGTCTTTTGATTCGTTATGATCCTCCCGAACCAACCACATTTGTCTTTTGATTCGTTATGATCCTCCCGAACCAACCACACTTGTCTTTTGATTCGTTATGATCCTCCCAAACCAACCACACTTGTCTTTTGATTCGTTATGATCCTCCCGAACCAACCACACTTGTCTTTTGATTCGTTATGATCCTCCCGAACCAACCACACTTGTCTTTTGATTCGTTATGATCCTCCCGAACCAACCACACTTGTCTTTTGATTCGTTATGATCCTCCCGAACCAACCACACTTGTCTTTTGATTCGTTATGATCCTCCCGAACCAACCACACTTGTCTTTTGATTCGTTATGATCCTCCCGAACCAACCACACTTGTCTTTTGATTCGTTATGATCCTCCCGAACCAACCACACTTGTCTTTTGATTCGTTATGATCCTCCCGAACCAACCACACTTGTCTTTTGATTCGTTATGATCCTCCCGAACCAACCACACTTGTCTTTTGATTCGTTATGATCCTCCCAAACCAACCACATTTGTCAGTCTTATTACTTATATCCAACAACAACAACACACACACATACATAATACTGGATGTCTTGTGTCATACTTCTCCAATAGGCAATACAGTAGTACACCTTGGAGATGTACTCTTTATGTTACATCCCAACCACTGTGTACTCCAACATGACTACTGTGGTACAACTTGAACACTATGGGCAGGTCATCATAATTCCTCAGGACCTTCCTTCTATCTGCAGCTTGTTTGAAATACAGCATCTTGTCTGAAAGTACAATAATGAAAGTAAAACATATGTGAGTTAAGAAATTCCACGTAAAATCCATATCACACTAATAAGTACACACATAAGATTTTCCTCACTTGCTTTTTATAGACATATCAATTTAATAAATACAGTTCCCTACCACTTAAGAAACACGATTTAAGGTAAATATTGAATGAATTACCGTTATTGTGTACGGTTTTTCTACCTTCATTACATACTTATTTAGACCATTATGGCATTTTCTCCGCAAATGCCCCATTTACAAGATAGGGCATATTCAAATGGGGCATTTTGAAATTAGCCTGACCTTACCTGACCTGACCTAGCCTAACCTAACCTAGACTGCATCAGACTACCGGGACCTAACCTGGGCAGACTACCAGGACCTAACCTGGGCAGACTACCGGGAAATAACCATGGTAAAGTACAGAAAATGACCGGGGCAAAGTACTGGGACCTAGCCGGATCTGGCAACACTGCTACAAAACGGTAATTCTTTCAATAAATACCGGATTTAATACATTATCAGAATCAAAGAAGTTT
>JAWQEG010009075.1:0-21330 GCA_033782935.1 Petrolisthes cinctipes
TCATTCCCCCTAATCCACCCCACAATCCCCTCTACCCTTCAATCTTCATCTCTCTCTCTCTCTCTCTCTACTCTCTCTCACACAAAAAAACAAACTAATAATAATCTCTCTCACACAAACACACACACAACACACAACCCTCAACCAATACCCTTACATAACAACCAAATTCCACAACATCCACCCTACATCCCCCCCACCCACCCCCACCACATCTACCAACCACTCTCCCCCCTAAAACAACCTCTTATCTCAATATTAATCCACCCAACAACCCCCACCCCATAAAACACACACAAACACCCACCCAAATTCCCCCTACCCACACAACCCCCAACCACCCTACTAACACCAATCCCACTACACCAAACCCTCATTCTCATTAATACACCATTCCCCACTACATAACCCTCATCACCCACCCTAATCCACCCCACAACACAACACACACACAACACACAACACACAACACACACAAACACACACACACCCCAATTCACCATCCAACCCTATACAAACCTTAACCACAACCTACCATTCATATCCATCCCACACAACCTCACCAAACTCCCCAACCCCCCTAACCCCCCCATCTCTCCCAAACTACTCCACCTATCACAACCCCATCCCCCCCCCCAATACCCCCCCCCACTATAACATAATATAAAAACAACCAATCCAACATAACCAACAAAACCACCAAAAACAAAACAACCAAATCAATTAACACACACACACACACCATTACCACCCACTACACAACAAAACTCCAACAACCACATCCAATTAACCATTCAACACCCATCAAACTACCAAACCCCCCCACCACACCAACCCCATATCACAACCCCTCTCATCCCATCTATCTTCCAAATCACAACAACCCTTCACCTCCCAATACAACCCCTTCCCCCAACATAACATTTCTACCCCAACACATTTCTAACACACCAACAAACACCCCCATCCCACAACCAAACACACAAACCACACCCCAACACCACAACACATCCAACCACAACCAACCCATTCCAACCACAACAAACCAACCCATACACACAACCCTAACCACAATCACCCAACCACAAACAAACACCCAAACACCCCACAACCCCACACAAACACAACAACACATCACAACCCAACACCCACCCCTACAACCCCACCCATCCTCACTACACACCCAACCACACACACAACACCCACCCAACCCAACACACCCAAACACCACACCCAACACACCAACAACACACACACCAACCCAACACTAACCACACAACCCACAACCCCCTACACAACACTCACAACACACCCAACCACACAACCACCAAACACCCACAACCCAACACCCAATCACAACTACACAATCACACACACACATACACACACTACACATCACACAATCACACTCACACACTACACCACTCCCAATCACACATCACTCACAATACACATCTCACAATCACACATTCACTCACTATACACACTCACAATCACACATTCACTCACTATAAATCACACATTCACTACTATACACCTCACAATCACACATTCACTCACTATACACCTCTCACAATCACACATTCAACACTATACACACTCACAATCACACATTCACTCACTAAACACCTCTCACAATCACACATTCACTCACTAAACACCTCTCACAATCACACATTCACTCACTAAACACCTCTCACAATCACACATTCACTCACTATACACATCTCACAATCACACATTCAACCAACACAACCAACAAACACCTCTCACACAACTCCTCTACTCTACACCTCTCACTCCCGACTAACGCTTGTACACCCGAGCTCGTAAATTCGCGACCACGTACAGTACTTAGATGTGTATGTCATTTGGGCTGGTAACATTTATTTGGGGAGGAATCAGAGTAGGTAGAACATAGTAGAGGGACATGATACAATCTTTTACCTACCTACAATGATATCTTCCCCACACAGTGTTACCAGCTCAGATGACATAAACCTTTGGGGACGTGGTCGCGAATTTACGAACTCGATTGTACACAACACCCACATTCACTTCACACTTCCCAATGAAGAAATGTATACTAACTCACCACGAAGCGCCTCACCTGTTGTTAATAACGTGAAGCACTTGAAACAAAAGAGCGAACAATTTCACCAACTTGGATGAAACACTCAATCACTCTGACTGCATGCAATATTTCTCCACAATATTCATCCGTCACAAATCCGCACTCTCCTGTATGAGAACCAGACTTTTAGAGTAACTTGTAATAAAAAAATGTTAGCCTGTATAGTCAATGCCATTTTTCCTTGCGTAAGGTTGTGCTTATTTATGTCATGTTAAAATACTAATATAATATAGAGCAGCCAAATAAAAGTAAGTCCCAATCCATTTATTAAATATTTTGAAAAAGCAACTTGAACTGTACTACGAGTATTACAGAGACAAAACTCTACTCATCTTACGGCCAGTGCTCGGTAATAAGAGAGGAGAGTTCTGCCATTAAGCTTAAAAGTCCAACTTACAGTATATAAAGTTATTACTTCATCACATTATCAGATGCATTAACAATACCGATTAGTTAATGAAAGCCTAAACTTGATACTGTTCAGAAAATTCGTCATGAATGCCGTTCGTGGACAAGTCTAATATTGATAATAATTTGTTTATAACCGTATATAATATATATAATTCATATATATCATATTATACTCACATTATAATAAAATGTATGATACATAATCAGTGATATTGAGTTTATCCGACAAGAAACACAAACGGATGTGGACTTCCTGCTGTATGAAACAATCTTCAATATTGAGATTATCTGTGTGAAAGGTAAGAGTTCTCGAGTCTCACATCACACTCACACCCTACACCTCTCTCGACAAGGAGCAGGTAGGCTACAGTTTTATTGTATATTTCTCAAGATTGTTGTAAAATCGTATTCTGGGATCGAGGAGGATTATCATAATAACACAGTATACAGTGCAAACTGTGTATATAAGTGAAAACAATGATAACAAGTACGGTAAATAGGAGGACGATTGCAAACAGAGAGAGAGAGAGAGAGAGAGAGAGAGAGAGAGAGAGAGAGAGAGAGAGAGAGAGAGAGATTGAGGTTCCACAGGACACATATAACACACGACTGAAGTAGCTGTATATATAAGCATCCAAGCCTGAAGTTTCTTTGCACTGTTCACTGAACTAGCACACAGGCGCGCGTCTCACTGATTCCTAATTGATTACACCCTCACTGACGAGCCCAAGTCAAGTCTTCTCGCTCATCATTAGGCGAGCTTGAACAATTTTGGCTCTGATTACTTCCCTCTCACAAGACACACGAAAGAACGACCGGCATGTGAAGGACAAAAAAATACTCTTATGTTTATCACATCGTCAAGTATGATGGGCCATTGAATAGGGACTTTCGGTCGTATTCGTATCATTAAAGATTTTGACCATAATACAACGAAAGACGAATTTCATGCGAGATTTTATCGTTGGTGAATTGGAAGGTTTCTGATGCCTCAAAACTATGCCACGAAACAGATCCATTTTTAGTAACACTGATGGGGTTTGTGTTCTGGTGGCTGCAAACATAACTTTAGGGTTTGACTGTCCATAGTTTATATATTTTTATTTAATTAATCCCCAATCAACGGCACTAGTCTTTAACATCACGTGAATTAAAGTATCACAAAATACCCTGTAGTCCAAAAGTTAATTAATTACCAAAACGACAACTATCAGATGAAGTAACTGAGACAAAGTATGTGATATTCTTCGCATAATACAGGGTGCCTATAATTGATTTAAACAACTTAACATCTTCATTAATGGTAATTTGTTCAAGTAATTCATTGATACCCTATTCAATATTCCCCAGTTTATGTCATCAGCTTTGCAAGAAAAAGGGTAGTGTAGTGTTGATAATTTCAGAGTCAATTATTCCTCCAAACCATTACAGGCAACAGGACATCATTAATTTTGTTAATCAGGTCCTGTTTCCTGGCATACTTTGGAGGAATCGAGGCGCCCCAAAGTTACCAAAGATATACTATCCCCTTAATCCCTTGTGTTTATCCAGGAGTATACAACCCCAGTCATGACATCACAACAATAAGAGATATTCACTACGATTACGGAGATAATTTTTTTTTTTTTTTTTTACCTTCCATGCAGCAAGGAGAGGCTGGAGGCACTTAGATATTTAAGAGGTGTAAGATATTGGCGGTGAATTAGAGGCTACCGATTCCTCCAAGCTGTACCAGGAAACAGATCAGCAGACCTATATACCGAGGTAGTCTATTCCCTGCTAAAGTAGGAAGGAGGAACCAAACACGTCCACTTAATAAACGACAAGATAATTATCAACCCGCTTGTAAATGAATTAATATTTCGAAAGAGATGAACTGAAGAACTTTGATAGAGATGAACTGAACTGAATACAAACGTCGCATCGAAGCCATCCATCCAGGCCAAGTAGCTCTTATATATACCTCTGAAACAAACCAAACCTGTGTGTGGTGTATTCATTGACAGGGACTCGCCCCCTACCTCACTCCGAGATCTACATGCATGGGTCTCTTCAAGGTCTATGAATTCTCTTTATTGACTTTGAAAGGAATGATAGTTGTAGTCAATATTACCAGTATTCTAATAATTTTCTATATTTCCCTTTCTTGATTTTAAATTGAATAATCGCCCTCAGTCATTATCATCATCATCCGTCCCTCATTATTGCATTCTTTCTTCTTTGTATGGTTTTACATACAGTCATGGTAATGTAATATTCATCTTCATCATCAGCCCCATGAATTTTTCCTGTTCGTCTTCCTGGTGTTTAAGGTGGTCATTCTTTTTTGGTGCATTGGAGTGCCATGATTCTTCCAAGGTATGCCAGGAAACAGGACCAGAAGAGCAAATATAATAATAGTGTTCTGTTGCTTGGAATAGTTTGGAGGATTCGGTTGCTCCAGATTTACCAACGCAAAACTTCCCCCTTAATAGTAATCATCGTACCAGCCAGGACCCACGAATATTCCTGCATACGGCCTCGGGAAAGAATGACGTGACAAGGGTAAGAATGACGTAACAAGGAAAGTAAGAGTGACATGACAAGGTGGGTAAGAGTGATGTGACAAGGGTAAGAACGACGTAACAAGGGAAGTAAGAGTGACATGACAAGGTAGGTAAGAGTGATGTGACAAGGGTAAGAATGACGTAACAAGGGAGGTAAGAGTGACATGACAAGTATCATTGCACCTGGCTGACTGCTGCACGCTCCACCACTCCTGTTTGAGAGCCTAAAAGAAATATTGTCAAGAGCAGCATGCATGGTGCTTGACCCCGAACTGTGACCTCATTATACCTCTCTTTATACGTCCCTAATACAGACCAGCAGGGAGAGCAAATTACTACCACTTCTGTGTTCGTGCTTTACCTACTCTGCTCTGGGTAGTTGGCCTCATGTGGAAATGAACTAGTTTATGTATGGACTCAAGTGTATGCATACATGCTTGCTTGTTGCTTGCTTCAAGATAACATGCATGATATTATGAATGAAGAAGAAGTGTGTGTGTGTGTGTGTGTGTGTGTGTGTGTGTGTGTGTGTGTGTGTGTGTGTGTGTGTGCATGAGGAGTCAAGGCATAAATGAGGGGCTATAATTCTGTGTGTGAATTGACAGTGAGAATGGAAAGACGCTTATTTCTCTAAATCTGTACCAAGAAACAGATTTCCTCAATACAGGCGTTGTGGTTTTGAACAGTTAGAAGGAATCACTGATAAAACATAGCACTTGTATTTATGTCTCCAACCTCCTAGACCTAAGACAACTGTTGATTCGTCTTGATAACTGTATTTTAGGTTAGGTTAGGGTATGTTAGGTTATTTGTTTCACGTGTTTTCAGTATTCCACCTTTACCGCATACTGTGTTTTTTTCACGTGTGCTGCTGCTGGTGTTATATTTCCCATCAAATGAACACTGTAATATATAACTGTTCTGTGAATCACGCCTCCTTGTCCCCTTCACTCCATCTCAATTTCGTTAACACACTCGGAGTAGATATCTTAACCAAGACCAATAAGACTAACAGGTCTTGTCATACAAGGGCAAAAATGTGTCCCGCTCGCGCATGACGTCACGGCGAGGATACACCACAGAACAAGTTGCCAGACAGTGATAAACAGGCTCATTTTCTAGTCAGTTGACAGTAGGTCAAAGGTGAGACAGGTCATCTCTCTATAGTGTCCACCAAGTGCCCAGTGTGAAAATGCCATGCAACTGCATGTGCAGTGTTTGGGTGAGATTCTGTAGGAAGAAAGGGTTGCAACATAAAATTTCATGTACCTTCTTCAACAATAAAATTAATATCGTGTATACTTAAATATCTTAATTGTCTTCACCCGCCAATTAATCAATATATCAATCAGCTCACCTGCATCATCAATCACACAATGCTATATAGAGTTTAATATTTTATACATCTTTATGGTCATCAATCCCCACACGGCCACACTCGCTTCCACATCATCCGCGAATGAAAGTACCGGAAATATTTTTGATGAATAATTGTGATTCGTGTGTATTCAATTTTAATTAGTAGCGACTTCAGCCACTCGCAACATCAAACAGCCGTCAGTCCGCTCCTCAAACAAGTGTACATTATTGGCCTCACTTCAAATATATCACTGCCCGTTAAAATTATACAGAATGTGTGTGTGTGTGTGTGTGTGTGTGTGTGTGTGTGTCATATTATTATTTTAGCTAAAGACTTATATTGTCTTTTATATATGCTGCCCGTGATAATATAAAGCCAAATGTGTGTGTGTGTGTGTGTTTTATTTTATTATTAAGAGCCCAGGAAATATATGAATATGTCGAATAAATATGACATAGTGACCCAATGCATAGAAACTTTGACACCAACATAACACCTGTGTCTGTTATTTCGGTAGACAATATTGGTTCACTGTTTCTTGTCTATCGTACGTTAGTGGATAGTACTGTATCCACACCATGAGAGACTTCGGGGTAATGAGAATGGTGATGAGGCCACGGTGGTAATGAAAGGGGGAGGATAAGTTGAGGGGAGTAAGAAAAGGTCAACTTGAGGAAGAGGATATACGTGTCCACCTTGACGATTCTCAAGTGCCTGCCAGCGATTTACCAGAGCTATATATCTATTGTATACGTATACATATACATATACATATGTATATATATACGTATACATATACTATATATATACGTATACATATACTATATATATATATATATATATATATATATATATATACACATACAATATATATATATATATATATATATATATATATATATATATACATATACACACATACAATATATATATATATATATATATATATATATATATATACATATACACACATACAATATATATATATATATATATACATATACAATATATATATATATATATATATATATATATATTTTTTTTTTACGTATATATCCGACAGAGCAGCTCTGCAACTTGTTTTCGTCTATTCTTCCTTCGTCTTGTCCGTCTTGTTTGTCAGCTTTGGCCCTTGTTAGTGGACACAGGTGACGCTCAGAGGGTAACGACCAGACCTGCTCAATGTCACGATAACTAACACACGGAGAGGAAGGCACGGATGACGGACCAGGACTGGTGAAGGATTGGGTGGTGGGTAGTGAGTGGGACTATGAATGGTGGTGATGGTGGTGGTGGTGATCAGAGGGTGATGAGAGTGACTTTGAATGATGGTGGTGGTGGTGGTGGTGAACAGGTGGTGATGACTGGTGATAAGTTAGTGATGATAGGAATAGTGAAAATGATACAAAATAGTTAGTTGTTGGTGAAAATTATAGTGACAGAGACAGATGAAATGCGAGATCAGTAATGATGAGAGGAATAGGGTAGATGAGGTCAGGTTGTGGTGAAGGAGAACAATGTGCAGAAAGATGGTGATAGGGAAGGATACTCAGGGAGGCGTCATTTGGGACTTAAAGAACAGTACGTGAGGTCAGTGAAGGTCTTGATCAATACAGAGGACGAAAAGGATAGCTAGTGAAGGAATAGATGGGAGGAGGTTTAATTAGTTAGTGGTGAAAGGGAAAGTTAATTACCGTATATAGTTAGTTAGTTGGTTGGTAATGAAAGAGATGAAGGGATAGATGGGAGGGAGGGGAGGGGGGGGGGGTTAGTTAGTCGGTAGTAAAAGAAATGAAAGAGATGGTGAAAGGATAGATAGATTAGTGGTAAAAGGAATGAAAGGGATGGTGAAGAGAGAGATGGAATGGGTTACTTAGTTAGTGAATAGTGAAAGGAATGGTGAAGGAATAGATGAGGATTCGGTTAGCGGGGAACGAAATTGTGTGTGTGTGAAACAGGATGGTGGGAAAGATAGTATGAAAGGTCGAATACGATGGTGAAAGGAGTGGATGTGAGAATAGTGCAAGTGGTGGTCAGTTATTGGTGCCTAGTGGGGAGTGGTGTAATTATTAACAGATAATTTTCAAGACTGGTTATCGTAATTGATTTAATAAGGTGTCTTTTACTGCATCTTCTACTTATTTTTATTAACTTGGGTGTTGTAATAATATTTTATCTAAACATTTATTAATTTTGCTGAGGTAGAAAATTAATTACTTAGCCGAGATCTATATTCATTACCATGCAGCAAAAATATTTGTTTTCATATCTCCTGGTTTTGTTTAAATAATATCATTTGTACACGAATTTGACCATGTGCAATTTATCATCTAGAAGTTTGCTCTTTGAAATCTACATAGTTTTTCTTTTCATTTTCGTTACGTAAAATTGATTGAATCTGAACATTCACTCATTTTTGCTGTAAAGATAATAATATAATCTACATATAAATGCATTATTGTTGAGCACAACTTTAATACCGGTAGTCTACACATACAATCATATCCGTAGTGTACAAATACATTAGTCCACACGTAAATTGTCGTAAAGTAAAAATGATATAGTCTACACATATACTGACAATCGGGGTGAAAAGAATTATACATTATACTCCAAATGTATATCTTCATTGAATAAATAATATAATACTCTACACTAACTTAATTATACTCATACTCGCAATGCAGAAAATATAAAATAGTCCACATGTAAATATTTGCTTAAGTAAATATGATATAATTTCAACATATACTCCTACCTAGCCTCGGTGTAGAAAATGCTAATTATAATCTACATATTGGTGGGTGTGTTGGTGGGTGTGAGGGAGGTAATTGTTGCCGTGTGTCAGATTTAGAAACACAGCTCGACGGGTTGGGTTTAATCATTATTTTCGCCCCAGATATTACTTACCTAATTAAGAGGAAAAAAATGATGATTAAAAAACTATATGAAATAACCAGACTTCCCCCCCCACCTTTGTCCCAGTCCCCCTCCCTCCTCCTCCTTATTCTCTCCTCCCCTCCCCCTCTCTTCCCTCTCTACTCCACTCCCCTTTCCCCTCCTCTCCCTTACCCTTCAAATCTCTCCTCTCCCTATGCACCTACGACTCCAGATTCCCCCCCCATCTATATTCTCTCCTTCCCTTCACTTCTCTCCCTCTCTCCCCTACCCTCCACTTCTCTTCCTCCTCCTTTCCATCTTCCCTCCCTTGCACTTCCTTCCCTTCTTCTCCATCCCCCCCCCCTCCTGCTGTCTCCCTCTTTCCCTAACCCTCCACATCTCTCCTCTCCCTTTCCTTTTCCTCTCTTCCTACCTCTTCCATTCCCTTCCCTTCTTTTCCCTCTTTTGCACTTCCTCCCCCTGCTCACTCCCTCTCTCCCTAACCCTCCACATTTCATCCTTTCCTCTCCACTCCCTCTCTACCTAACTCTCCCCTATACTTCTCTCCCACTCCTTTCCCTCTCTACCTTCCTCTCCTCCATTCCTCTTCACCCAACCCCTTTCATTGTTATATATCCTTCCCCATTCCTTCCCTCCCTTCCTCCTCCTCTTGTTCTGTGTGTGTGTGTGTGTGTGTATCACTCTCCCTCCCCGTATTTACTCTCGTTCTCTCTTCTCTTTCCTGTTTAGTTTTCTCCCTCTCTCTTTCTATCTATCTTTTCTAGACTCATTAGATCTTAAGCGTCTCTCTCTCTCTCTCTCTCTCTCTCTCTCTCTCTCTCTCTCTCTCTCTCTCTCTCTCTCTCTACGTTTGCTCCTTCTATCCCCTCTCTTTCTCCTCCATTTGTTTTGCATTCTCCGTAATCATTTTTTTGTCTATTTCCTATTTTCTTCATTCTTATTCTCCATTTGATCTTCTTCCTTCTCCTCCAGACTTTTCTCTACTACACTTTCCTTCTTTTCTCTTCCTATACCTTTCCATTACATACATCTTTCCCCTCCCTATTCCATTCTCTTCTTCCTCCAACTTCTTCTTCTCCTCCCATTCTTCCTTCCCTACCTTCTACACCTACCCTTCCCCTATCCTCTCCTTTATCTCCATTCCCTTACCAGTTCCTCTCTCCTATACAACCCCTACCCCTCTAACCTTCCCTTCCCTTTCCCTTATCCCATTTTCACATTCCCCTCCCCTCCACTATACCCCTACCCTTTAACCTTCCCTTCCCCTTCCCTTATCCCCTTCTCCCCCCTCTAGTCCCGCATTACATGTAAGTGCCCTAATTAAAAAGCATTTAATTACATTTTCACGTCAGCAAATCACATTACACCTGTCCCAGGTTGATTATTGGTTGGCTGGTGGGTACCGTGTCGCCACCCGGAGCTGCTGCTGGTCTGGTGTGGTGTGGTGTGGTGTGGTGTGGTGTGGTGTGGTGTGGTGTGGTGTGGTCTGGTGTGGTGTGGTCTGGTGTGGTGTGGTGTGGTGTTGTGTGGTGTGGTGTTGTGTTGTGTGGTGTGGTGTGGTCTGGTCAGGTCTGGTGTGGTGTGGTGTGGTGTGGTGTGGTGTGGTCTGGTGTGGTGTGGTCTGGTGTGGTGTGGTCTGGTGTGGTGTGGTCTGGTGTGGTGTGGTCTGGTGTGGTGTGGTGTGGTGTGGTGTGGTTTGGTTTGGTGTGGTCTGGTCTGGTCTGGTCTGGTCTGGTGTGGTGTGGTGTGGTGTGGTGTGGTCTGGTGTAGTGTGGTCTGGTGTGGTGTGGTGTGGTCTCTTGTGGTGTGGTGTGGTGTGGTGTGGTGTGGTCTGGTGCCACTGCTGACCCAGACCACATGTAGCTGCTGGCTCGGTACAGCACTCTCACTCTTACTTTCTCTCACTTCTGTATTTATCTCTCAATCTCTCTCTTTCTAGTTGTATCTCTTACCCCCCCCCCCCATTCTCTCGCTCTTGCTTTTTGCCTTACTCTCACTTTCTCGTTCTTGTTCACTCTCACTCCTCCTTCCTTGCTCTCGTTATCGCTCTCTTTTATTCTCGGTTTCGTTTTCTTTTTTTTATATACACAGCTGAGAAAGGAGGGATCACTTTCTTTATCACACTCCCTCCTTCTCTCTCATATTCTCACATTCTCTTTCCCACTATCAATTTTTGGTTTCCTTCCCTCTCTTTTTTAATTTTGCTCTGTATCTATATTTAGATGGCTGGGAGAGGAGAGAGAACACACACACACACACACACACACACACACACACACACACACACACACACACACACACACTCTCCCTCACACTCTCTCTCTCTCTCTCTCTCTCTCTCTCTCTCTCTCTCTCTCTCTCTCTCTCTCTCTCTCTCTCTCTCTCTCTCTCTCTCTCTCTCTCTCTCTCTCTCTCTCTCTCTCTCTCTCTCTCTATCGTTTGTGATCTGACTTTTTCACAATAAGTGTGGAGAGCATAAAGTTCTTTCCTAACATTTATACAAATCTTCACTGAAATCAGGGAAAGAATTTATGCTCACATTCCATTTTTTCTTTTCTTTTGTGTTGTTGATATCGTTCTCTTTTCCTCAAGGCATCTCACTCGTTTTTACGCTCTTGTTTCTCTTGACATCATTTTTCTCAATCTCTCGTTGTAATTTCTTCTCATTTTACCGCTCTTTCTTTATATGTATGTATGTATGTGTATGTATGTATGTATGTTTTAAATGTATGTATGTATAGTATGTAGGCCAATGCTTCTATGTATGTTAGTATCGTATATATGTATGTTTTGAATGTATATATATAAGCCTATGGAATGCATGCTTCTATATTGTATATTTGTAATTATGTGTATCTTTCGTAAATCTGTCGTACCGTACCGTAATTTTAACAGGAGTGGATTACTACACCTGGGGCAGAAACGTCTTGAGATACAAACACAATCAGTCAGACAATCAGACAAGTAGACTGAGAGAGAGAGAGAGAGAGAGAGAGAGAGAGAGAGAGAGAGAGAGAGAGAGAGAGAGAAGCAGTCGTGGTAGCAGAAGGAATTAACTCTATAAATAGGAACAGTCAGCCAGCGGCATGAGGTTAAGACAGGGAGGCAGGGTGGGAAGTGGTGAACGTGGGAGGAACGGAAACCTAAGAAGTAAACGGGAGGAAGGGAAGAGGAAGTGAGAGGCAGGAAGGGAGGGATAGGAGGGAGGGAGGAAGGGAGGGATAGGAAGGAGAAATGGAAGGACGAGATGTGGAATGGGGGGATGGGTAAAGTGTAAGTAGGAGTGGGAGGAAGAGATGTGGGAATGAGGGAGGGAAAGTGAGAGGATGAAGGGGAAGGAGAGAGGGATTGAAGTGACTGCGTGAGGAATTGAGTGGAAGTGGGAGGCAAGGAGAATATTACAAGTCAGAGGAAGGGAAAGAATAAAAGTGGTTTGTGGTGTGTAAGTCATCTTCAGATCGTATACTATCGAGATATCTTATTCAGTGGGTAGGTGTTGGCGAATAGTGTTACGGTACGATGGATCCATAAACACTATTATAATGGAACCAGAGTATCAGCCATTGTATCGGTCATCGTCATCATCATGCAGTCAATGAACATACCCTAACCTAAGTTAACTGAACCTAACCTCGCCTGACCTTCTTCCATAACCTTCCCGATGTCGCTTATACTGGAATAGGTAAAAGTGTCTCCCATCAAGGCACATTTAGTTAACATGACCAAACTAACCTAACCTAACCTACCCTAGCCTGACCTTCTTACTCAACCTCCCTGACGTCCCTTATCCAGGAATAGGAAAAGAGCGTCTCCCACACGGTCACATTTGGTTAACATGCCACCAGTTAGCCAGATCCTGTTAACTGTGATAATTTAGTTAGCGTCCCGGCCACCGACACAGACCCCTGGGGAGGCCATTTAGCATTACACTAACTCACCGCGGGGATGAGTTCGTATAAGTGGATCCGGATTAAAATGATATATACGTCAGACGCGGTGACGTAAAGCTTGACGGAATACGCGAGCAACCACACATAATGTGTGTGTGTGTGTGTGTGTGTGTGTGTGCGTGTGTGACAGAGAATGAATGCTTGAGTGAGTGAGTAGCTGATGGGCTGTGATGTATGCTCCTGTGTTCCTTCCTCAGTGCTTGTATTCATATTGGCAGACGTCTATTCTGTACTCTTCACTCACGGACCTGCGTATCAGCACGAAGGGGTGTGTGTCTCAAGCATGTATTTATCCCTTATTTTCATATATGCATATAACATTGTTTAGGTACGGTTAATGAATAAACGCTTGAGGAAGAACACACTTTTAAAGAAGCATCTATTGACGACGTTTTACACCGTTTCCTCGAGCAGAACGTATGAAATTTAACATAATTGAAACTACTGCTTAAAATATAACAAGAATCGAATCCGCCTTACTATTAGACGTCAAATATATCATGATATAAGACTAACCTATGTCTCCGTCTAGCAGCCACAATTTTGTTCACTTTACGGTAAAGTGCTAAACAACCTGCAACTGCACATGTACACTCGCAATCCAAAATATATATCAAGGTCTTGTTAAAGTTCAACTCTTATCCTGTTTGATAATTGCTGAGCTCGCTAAATACTCGATCAAACTATTCGAAGCAAGCCTGGATACATATTTTCGATTGCGAGTGTGTACAGTAGACTCAAGGCAGTAAAGTAGCGTCCACGTACGTACTACCTAGATGTATGTGCCACCTCAGCTGGTAACACTGTGTTGGGGAAGAGTTTGTGTGGGTGGAACATAGGGCCGTATGAAAGATTATCCATGGTGTTGATGATGGCGTGGTAACGGTATAATGGCTCTGTGTTGTGTCTATAGAAGCATCGTGCTGGTACCACGACATCATCCACACCATGAATGTTCTTATGTACGACCCATATTATCATAATTAGCGCTGTACTATGTTCCTCCCCCATACAGTTTTACCAGCTTAGATGTCATATATATATATATAGGTACAAAAAGTGGACGCAAAAATCAGGGCTCAAGTGTACAATGTAATCGGTAATAGACAAATTGAAAATGAAATATCACTTAAAAGGCAGACACATGAGCAACAAAAAATCATTTCCTATAGCCTAACCTTTACGCCGGAAAGTTGCTTCGCATTTCAAGTGTGTGCTTTTTGTACTCTATACATTAACGCGGGGCAAGCTGAACATACATAACTTACTTATATAGGGCATCTGTAAACAATCCCTCTACTGTTTCGCAGTACAATGATGAGGAAAGAAACAAGCATTATTTTGAGGAACAAAACAAACCGTGTGAAACGCTTAGTGCACATTATTCACCTTTCTTATTAAATGATGTCGCTCTTTGCATTGGACAGACCAGCAGACGTCAACATAAACCAGAAAATAAAAGCGTGAAACAAAAAAAACATCCGCTTGTGACGAGTTATCGCCTTCAAACCCAATTAACTATGACGAGTGATGTATTATTTGTGTATCTGCTGTAAGCAAGTGTCCTCTCACGATATGCAGTATGACGTGCCTCTCAGTCCCTCGTTAATCCCTGTGTTTGTCATCATGTTGAGTCCAGTGTAGTGGAGTGACGCCTGCCAACCTTCACAAAGGGATTCATACTGTATAAAGTGTAAAGAGTGATTTTTCGTATAGGCAAGTATATTAAGGCGTCCCTGGGGTGGGGAGCTACGAATACCTGCTTGTCGTAAAATGTCCCTAAAAGGCACTTTCACTTTTCCAACTGTCCCCCCTTTTGTTTTATATGTTGCTGTACCACCTCTCCATCACCTTCTTCCTCGGGCGCGATATGACCTCGCTGTTGCGGCGCCAAGAGTAGTATACTGTGGTTACAATAGAGGGCTGGTGACGTTTCCCAAGTACATATACCAAGAAACAGGCTGTTATCTCAGTATCCAGTATACGTACCTAAGGCTAGGGGATCGGTTTTGTAATAGTAGGTATCTGAAAACCTTCAATCTATCGATAATATATTGCCTTTAATAAGTTTAAAAGGCTCAAACAAGCATAATTATTTAGTTGTTCACTCTGATACTGCATAGGAGAGAAAGAGAGAAAGAGCGAGAGAATAACGCACACAGTATTGAAAGCATTGTCTGTCCAAGTTCTCTACAGAATTCTCCACTAAGCAACAATAACAACAACAACAACATCACACACAACAAATACAAAGACAACAACAGCAGCAGTAGCAACAACAACAACAGCAGCAGTAGCAACAACAACAACAACAACAGCATCGAGACAGACGAAAGAGTTAATAAATATGAATTTATTACTACTGCTCAATAACGAAGAAAAAAAATTGCGTAAAAGTCTCGATCACCTTTGAGGCCTCGTGTCAACACCACACCTTTTTACCTCTGTCGTCTCAGATAATATTTTGTTTCCTATAATCATGTTAACGATATTACAGTTGGCAAGATGGATGGTGTTTTCAGCTATAGTTCAATTTCTGTATTTATTTTAGTACAACGAATATGTATCAATCTCTAGTGTTCATTCTTTGAGATATATTTCTTTGGAGTTGTTATGCAGATCAAGATGAATCATACAAGATATTTACACAAATATATATTATTTGTCCTACAATTTGGCCACATACCTGAATGACATAATTTTTTAACCTTGTCATCAATATTCTATAAACACTGGAATCTATTCAAAACGTGTAATTACTTAATGTCTCTCAGTTGGACGAAATAGGGTGCATTTTCTCTTGGTAAAAAAATATATAAGCAATAAGCAATGAAGATATCATTAATGGTGAAGAGAAATTATTAACAGAAGCAAGCGAGGAGAGTGGCAGAAAGATACACGGATGAGAGAGAGAGAGAGAGAGAGAGAGAGAGAGAGAGAGAGAGAGAGAGAGAGAGAGAGAGAGAGAGAGATATGGTTGAGGGAAAACAAGATGTGGAAGAAAATACAGAGGGAGAAGAGGAGGGAGGTAAAAGAGTGAGAGAGGGATATTGATGATGAAAAGAGGAAGGAAAAGAGTAAAGGAAGGAGTGAGGTGAATGACGGTGAGGAGTGATGGGGAGGAAAGGCAGGGGGATGGAAGGGGCAAGGAGTAATGATAAAAAAGTAAGTGAAGGGAGGTGATAAAAGGAATGATAAACGAAAGAGAATTGGCAGTTGAGAGAGAGATGAAGAGAAGGAAAAGGCTGGGAAAAGGGAGGTATAGGGCCGTGAAGAAAAGGAAATCAGGTGATAGAAGATGGAGGGATAATGAAAATAATGATAAATAAAAAATGGAAGATGCAGGCAGAAGATATATAAGGAGAGTTGAAAAAGCAGGGGCAATGATCCGTAAAAGGAAGGGAGATACAAAAGCGAGGGATGACAAAAAAAAAAAAAAAAAAAAAAAAAAAAAAAAAAAAAAAAAAAAAAAAAAAAAAAACAGAAGAGGAATGGAGATATGAATAAAGACGAGAAAAAATGAAGGGACTGTAAAGAGAGGAACCCAGTAATGTAGAGGTTATTCGTTTGTTATGGACGGATTGGTGGTATCTGCTACACCCCCTATACAGTACAACAGAACAGATCCCCTACACGTATACTCAGGTCGTACTGGGATAGATTGAAGTAAACAGTCGCCTCACATTTTGCCATAAAATAATAAATATATAAACAAATAAAATAATCATCACCGAAGAGTAAGAATAAGTGGAAAGGAAGGGAGGTTAATTAAGAGAATAGCAATATTTCTGAATGTACATTATAGAGCGCCTTGATTCCTCCAAAGTACACTATGACATGCAGGAAACACGACCAGATTAAACAAATATAATGTTATCTTGTTGCTTGGGGTAGCATAGAGATATCAGATGCTCCAGATTTACCAGCACTGTACAACCCCATTAATTAAGACGACGAGGCAGAGTAAAGACACGGATCATATCATATCACATAGCTTCTCCCTACACACACACACACACACACACACACACACACACACACACACACACACACACACACACACACACACACAAGCCAAGTGGACGAGCCCCAGGACACCTCCTCCTTTTGATTAAACACAGCATTCTCAGATAACCCCTCTCCAAGTCATTAAAATATGTGTGTGTGTGTGTGTGTGTGTGTGTGTGTGTGTGTGTGTGTGAGAGAGAGAGAGAGAGAGAGAGAGAGAGAGAGAGAGAGAGAGAGAGAGAGAGAGAGAGAGAGAGAGAGAGAGAGAGAGAGAGAGAGAATGCTGTAGATATAAGAATAACGATTTTACACCAAACGTTTATTCTTTTCTTCAGAATCACCGATATACCTTCCTTATTAATTAACCCCCTGCGGCCATCTCCCTATACAACCTTAATTAAAATATTAGTAAGAGGGCACAAAGAACTACCAACAACAAATGAGACAGACTGAAAAAGTTGATGAAGAAAAATATACAACTTATGGAAGAGAAAACGAATGACAGGAGGAAGAGGAAGCTATAAATAGAAGAGAGAAGCGACACATAATAATCTCAGTTATTTTCTTCTTCACGTCGACGACTGTACTTACACTTAATACTTACGACTTATCACGTCTATAGACAGTTCTCACATTGGAGGCCACTACTTTATACCAGTATTATTATTTACAACTTATATACTGTAGCACACTCATGTAATACTGATTAAAGGACTTCCTGTATAAATATGCTTTTATCTTTATAGGGTCTAACTCTATTATATGATACCACTCTCTTTGCTGCATTATATATTCCATTTAATTTCTCGTGTAAAATGATCCATCTCTGCTGTAATTTTAAGATTCATCCACTTCCCTTGCGTTTGCTATATAATACCTCGGCTGCCATGCTATTTCCGATGTCATACTGTCCGACTTCACAATTTTACTCTCACTGCATTTAATTATTTCTACCGTAATAATGTTCATCATTGTCATTCGACTTTTTATACAGGAACATTTTCTCTCCTACAATGCTGTATCTGCCTTTATACTGACCGCGCACCACTACCTCATACCTCCACAAACAGAGCCACTGGAACACACAAACAGAGCCACTACAACACAAACAGAGCCACTACAACACAAACAGAGCCACTACAACACAAACAGTCTTATGAATTGCACCTTTATTCACCCAACCCTATGTGTTGGTGAGGGAAGCCTACACGGTGATACTGACATACTGTAAACAACAACATACCGTACGTTCATTCCTTATCTTACCAATCCTCTTCGTCAGATAAAGAAACTTCTCCAGCTGTCCTACATTGCTCTCTTTTCCAACCCACCTGTTTCTGCAATCACTAACACCACCTCACCATCCTTTCCAAACTGTGCCTAAGTGGTATGACGTAACACTCATATAAGTCACGGATCAATCGGTTCTTCGATTCCTTTCTGTTAAGTTCGAAATCCAAGGAATAGACAAGAATCGGTGGCAGGAGCTGTACTGTCACCGTAAAGTTCTACATCAAGTGAATGAAAGCAAGTGAATGAGCTATTTTTTTAGAAGCCAATAGATATACTTATGTTTTAATTTTCTTGGCCGTTTCATTCGTAGGCGTTGCAGGACTGTCGGGTGTGACTGTACGTATCTAAGGCGAGTGCTAAAACACAAGTTACTATCACAGCATAAAAGGGTTATTGTAAATATTTTACACCATTTCAAAATCCCTGCAGTGGTAAGAACTAAATTTTATTGAGTAACTGAGTAAAAAGTAACAGCATATCCACTATACTATTAAGGGGTCCGTGATATAACTTCGAATTCTAGGAGTGGGTCTGACCTGTTGTCTGAAAGCACACTGGGAAGCAGCAGCGATATTCTATCGTGTGTAGTACAGATATTTGGCGTGATACAGTTTAGACTTTAGAGGAATCATTCACCTCCAGTAAGTGGCCATTCCTACGCACAGTTATGAATATATTCTAAAAAATGTAGACTGTTTTCCTCAACAAAACAGGACTGTGTGGCGTTAAGTATATGAGTATGATATCATAAACAAAATAGAGACTCCATATTCCTCACAGTTCTACCACAAAACAACACTTTCATTATTGAGTTAGTCTGGCAAAGGTGTCTAGATTTCATTTCAACGGAGAACTCCTCATACATTCTAAGTCCCTCGTTACTCACTAATGCTACAGGAGAGAAAGGTTGAAGTAGCAGCAGCAGAAGTAGCAACAGTACCTCATACCTATTGACCTCCGTGCTTACATAAGAAGAGCAGGTGTTTTCGCCCTCAAGTAGGAGAGTCTTTTGTGTGGCCTGGTCTGTGGGTCCTTTGTCGTGCCTCTGGGGGTTAGCAGCAGGGGCGCCATGGAGGGCCTAACAGGGGTGGTACGAGGGGAAGGGACTGGTGGAAAGGAGAGGCTGAGATATAGAGGTGGTAGAGAGAAGGTGGAAAGGGAGAGTAGAATAAAAATAAAACACACACACACAATGAGAGAGAAAGTGTGTGTGTGTGTGTATGTGTGTAGGTAGAGATACAAGACATTAGTACAGGTAGAAAAAGCTGATGAGTCAGACGAAACAGACAGAAACAAACAGACAGGCAGACAGATCGACATACAGAGGGACGAGACAGGTGGGACAGCCTAGGTAGGGAGGGTGAAGGTAAGGGTTGGTGTTTCCCCTTTGATGTGAGTCCTGTGTGTCGTGGTGAGGTGGACACGGTTGGCTGCGTCTGTTTTTGTTGCTGCCCCCCTCACTCTCACTTCCCTCCTCTCTCCCTCTCGCGTCACACCTTGTTTTTGAGGCATGAGAAGGTTGTTTGTAGAGTAGAAGAAGATTGTTAGTGGAGAAGGAGGTTGTTAGTTGGATAGGAAAGGAGGTTGTTTGTAGCGAGAGAAAGAAGGTTGTTAGTTTTATAAGAGGAGGTTGTTAGTAAAATATGTGGTTTTTAGTAGAGTTAGATGTTGCTAATAGAGTTGAAGGTTTGCGAGTTGAGTGACAGGAAGTTTATAGTAGGGTAGAGGAGGTTGTTGAATTGGAAGAAAGTTGCTATAAAAAAAGTTTATAGTTTGAGTACTGTAATACTAGTAGGTTGTGAGAAGGGCACGGCGCTTTTACTTGTAGCAGAGGACTAAACTGACAAGAAGGGAACCAGACTGTTAGCTCGGTGCACGGATTTAGAAAGGACTGTGTTGATAGTTTAGAAGATCACACAATATTGTTAGCAGCGGACCTGGTTGTTGAGAGGGGTCGATATTGTAATTTTTTTATGAGGCTTTTAACGGGGCACGAATAGCGGGGTTTTAATTAAAGAGTAAAAAACTGCGATCAGGCATTCAGTTTAAAGTTCTGTCTTTGGAAAAAAATTTACCTACTTCATTGTATGTGACTCACACTGTCTGACTTATTGTATTTTATTATCGTGATTGGCTCAAGATAAAACCCTGAGTATGATGTAAAATGGTGTGTGTGTGTTTGGGCATGTGTGTATTTGTGTGTATTTATACATGTTTGTATTTGGTTGTATTAATGTATAAATGGGCAATGAAAGATGGAAGAAAGGAAAGACCCAGTCAGGAAAATAAACTAAACCATAAGGAAGGAATGACTGTAGAAAGGAGGCGAAGGAAAATACTTGAAGATCAAAGAAACGACAACAGTTAATGGTTCGTGGAGCCTCTTATATTTTCGTGTTTTAATGGGATAGTACAGTGTTGGTAAATCTGGAGCAACTTATTTCACCAAACTATTCCAAGCAACAGGATCTCATTATTTTTGTTAATCTGGCCCTGTCTCCTGGCATACTATGGAGGAATCAAGGCGTTCTAATGTACCAATCGTGTATTTCCTACCCCCTCAACGCAGACCTGTATATATGGGTGTTGCTGCCGAGATGTGTTGAATCCTTGTTATTTCTTTCCGGTAAATTTGGTGCTCACCGAGACATACAGTAAATATCGCTCGACGACAACATGACTAAACCTACACGACAAGGGACACCAAAAGTCACCCGAAGGAGGCTC
>JAWQEG010009076.1:2500-23854 GCA_033782935.1 Petrolisthes cinctipes
CTTTTCCTTCATTTGCCCCTGTCTTCCCCCTTTCCTCCTCTTACCCTTTTCCTCCTCTTGTCCCTGTCCTACCCCTTTCTTCCCCCTGTCCTCCCCTTTTCCTCCATTTGCCCCTGTCTTCTCCCTTTCCTCCCTGCACCTTCCTCTCTCCCCTGTCACCTTCACTATACACCTTCCTCTTCCCTATGTTCCCCTCCCTGCACTTTCCCCTTTCCCATTCCCTCTCCTCTCGTCCTACTCCCTGAACCCTTACCCTATTTTTTTTCCTTGTCTCTATTTCCTGCTACGGTTTACCACAATCTGTAACAAAAAATCTTTCATAACTAAATACCTAGGACAAATATGTGTGTGCCCCTTCTACTACTTCTATCTCCCCCCTCCCCTCCTTCCTCCTTCCTCACCCATCACCCCTTCCCTCCTCTCTTCCCCCATCACCCCTTCCATCCTCCCTCGTCCCCCATCACCCCTTCCATCCTCCCTCGTCCCCCCATCACCCCTTCCATCCTCCCTCGTCCCCTCCATCCTCTTTCATCCCCAACTCCCCTTCTCTCTCCTCTCTCGTCCAAAAAAAATAAAAATAAAAACATTCCCTCCCTCCTCCCTCAACACCCCTTCCCTTCTCCCTCCTCCCCCATCACCCCTTCCCTCCTCCATCCTCCTCCATCACCCCTCCCCTCCTCCTTCCTCCTCCATTACCCCTTCCCTCCTCCCAAAAAAACTATTCCCTTCTCCATTCTCCTCCATCACCCCTTCCCTTTTCCATCCTCCCTCAACATGCACCCCTTCTCTTCCTCCATCCTCCCCTATCAACCCTCCCCTTCTCCATTACCCCCTCCCCCACCCCCCAACACCCCTTCCCTCCCCTTACTTTTCCCTGACATGCACCCCTTCTCTTCCTCCATCCTCCCCTATCACCCCTCCCCTTCTCCATTACCCCTCCCCCACCCCCCCAACACCCCTTCCCTCCCCTTGCTTTTCCTGTACATGATGGTCTCAGTGGCTAATGAATCTCTTAATGAATACCAAGGATTCATGTCTTCAGGAGGATGTTATCTTAGAAAGGTCCCTTTTGGTCACGGCTGCTATATACCATTCTTTTTTTACTCTGTGTGTGTGTGTGTCTGTGTGTGTGTGTGTGTGTCTTTCTCTGTGTGTGTGTGTGTGTGTGTGGGGCTGTCTTTCTGTGTCTGTGTGTGTGTGTTTCTGTGTGTGTGTGTGTATGTGTGTGTGTGTGTGTGTGTTTGTGTGTCTTTCTGTGTGTGTGTGTGTGTGTGTGGCTGTCTTTCTGTGTCTGTGTGTGTGTGTGTTAGTAGTAGTAATTTCAGCAGTAGTAATAGTAGTAGTAGTAGTAGTAGTAGTAGTATTTATTTTCTCTTTTTAATGACGATTGTTGCAACTGATTACTGCAGTGATTGCCAACCTACTCTCATTTGCTTCAAAATTTATTAATCTAGCTAATTACCTCAGCTGGGAAGTCCTTCACTCGCTGATCATTGATTAGTCACTCACAACATTCACAAAGGAACCTAATTATTCTGTGTATATATTTCTATTGATATATATTAATTCAGTATGTGAGTTTGTATGTTTATGTGATATATAGTAATTCATTATAGGAGTGTGTGTGTGTGTGTGTGTGTGTGTGTGTGTGTGTGTGTGTATTTGATATGTATTAATTCAGTATGTGAGTATGTATGTTTTTATGATATATATTAATTCATTATATGTGTGTGTGTGTATGTGTGTGTCTTTGTATACATGTATTTGAATACATATATTTATTCAGTAGCCTATATGAGTATATGTGTGTATGCATGCATCTGTGTATGTATTAATGTACTTATGTATATATTAATATTTACTTCTGTATGTATGTATGTATGTATGTATTGTATTATATGTACAGTTGTGGGCAAAAATTCCCAGTCACCTGTGATTCCTTTTGCTAAGTAGAACAGTATTATCTTTCTAATCTTTTGCAAGCAGTTTCTCACATATCAATGAAAATTAACAATATTAAGAGTACAATATGAAAACAGGGGTTAAATTATACCACCTTTGAGTCACGTCTATATATGTGTGTATGGAAACTTTTGACGACACCTGTACATCTTTTACTTGGTTTTATTTTATCATACAGTCACTCTTGTATATGTATGAAAACTTTTGACCACACCTGTACATACTTTACTGGGTTATATATTTTACCATTCAGTCTCTCCTGTATGTGTATGGAAACTTTTGACCACACCTGTACATCTTTTACTGGGTTATATTTAATCATTCAATCTTTCCTGCATGTGTTATGGAAACTTTTGACCACACCTGTACATCCTTTACTAGGTTATATATTTTACCATTCAGTCACTCTTGTATGTGTATGGAAACTTTTAAACCACACCTTTATTTCCTCTATAGTGCCAACCGTTTGTAGCGTAAATCATTGCCTCATTGTCAGTTCAGTGATTACTTCCGTTACTTTATGAAGGGCACAGTACATAATAACACACTATGTCAGAGTGTTACGTGATTGTTGTTGTGGTATCATTTTGTGACATCATTTTAGATCCTTTTTCACTGTGTGTGTTTGTGTGTGTGTGCCCTTTTTTTTTTTTTTTTTTAATTCGCTGGTAGGGATAATAAGTTGGTTCCTTGCCTTTTGTCCTTTGATCTCTCAGTACAGAAAAAGTATAGATACCGTATTTTTCCATCCAGGAATATATGTATAGCTTATAATTCATACCATAAGTATATACATATTGATTGATTGTTTGTGTGTGTGTGTGTGTGTGTGTGTGTGTGTGTGTGTGTGTGTGTGTGTGTGTAGGACTGGGCGGGCTGGAATGTGGGCTACCGTTGAGGTCCATATGGTGGTTGACAGACATACAGACATACAAGTTAGACAGGAGAGAGGTAGGTAGGTAGGTGGGTAGGTAGGGAGGCAGGCAGGGCAGACACAAAATGTATGGGAATTATGTAACCGTAGCCTCTTCATTGTAACCTTATAACTGTAACATTTTCCCATGTAATTGTGTGTATGTGTGAATTTTTGTATGGATGATAAGATGTCCTGTATGCTAGTGAAAGTGTATGTGTGTGTGTGTGTGTGTGAATTTATGTATATAAGATAAGATGTCCTCTATGCTAGTGAAAGTGTATGTATGTATGTAATTGTATGTATGTGTGTGTGTGTGAATTCATGTATGTAAGATAAGAAAGCTGTCCTGTCTGCTAGTGAAAGTTTATGTATGTATGTATGTGTGTATGTGTGAGTGATGGACGAGGAGGAGACAAGGTTTTGGTTGAGCTGTCAGAGTTGAACAAGTGATGCTGCAACACACACACACACACAGACTGATTCCTGCAAACATTGTCACAGAACTGTACTGTTATGAAGTGAGTCTGTCTCGTGCCACAGTTTGAAGGCATCAGTAGTGGTTTCTAATTCACTTAACAATATCACAGGTCCCTCACGGCGGATACAACACTCCCTATGTACTCGTATCCTAAGGTAGTCTATTCCCTGGAGTAAAGTATTTTGGAGGACTTATTTGCCTTCGCCTTACCTGACCACACGATACAATACTCCTCTACTCATTCACTGAGGTAGCCTGGCTGTTCCCTGGAGTATTTTGGAGGATTTATTTGCCTAACTGACCGCACGAAAGTATTCCCTTGACACTCAGAGAAATGTATCCTCAGGTAAACAATCATCGAGAGACCCCAAGGGATTACTGTCTTTTAAAATCTTGGTGAGCTTTGGGAGGCACTGGTAACGTTGGTTGTACCGTGGCTTAAGATTTATCGGTGGTGTTTATGGAATAATAATAATATTAATGTAAGGAAGTCGCTCACATCAACTAGAATAGTCATAGTGAACGGTACTGGCCTTCATCTATGTGTATATGTGTGCGTGAGAAGATGTCCTCCATGGCTACTCTTCTGTTTTATTACTGATATACCTTATTATTTATTTCACTCATGTTACTCATTTACATGGTGACAGATTATGTTTACAATGTGCGTACTTATGAAGCACTGACAGAGGCACAGACAGCACGACTAACTAGCATCCCACGTGCGCACCCCCACCCTTCCCCCCAGGTAAGGTTTTTGGCCAATGAACGAGTAGCGTTAGCGGGTCGTCATGGCAACGCGACCCCCCCTCATCTCCCAGCGTCCCTCCCCCTCCCTGACCCCTCCCCCGCTCCAGAGTCGACTTGGCTACAGTACAGTGTTCAACATGTACGCTAAGGGGAAGGGCTCATCCGTGCCCTCCGATGCGCAAGCGAGGGAAAAGTAAGTGAAACTCGCAAAATGATGAGGGATGGAGTAATGTGGTGATGCTCTATAGGGATGTGCTTGTAAATCTCACCCTCACAGTGAGAGATATTATCCTCAATCATAAGTTTACAGCGTTTATAAACAGAGGTTTGGTGTGAGCTAGGAGGATCCCCGAGTGATAGTAGCTGTTCCGGCAAGCGGTCGGCCTCCCTGCTTAAAGTGACATTACAAAGTGTTTTCCATACCATCTCCGTGATAAACCAAGACGCCGACACCCGTGACTGTGGTGTGAGAATAAAAGTGAACAGATTTAGTGGTGGTGAGAGTCGACCGCGTGGTTTGAGCATTGTGCAGGCAGCGGTCTGTGTGATGGTCAAGGGTTCTGGTCTAGCCGCTCGCAGACTGTCCGTGTTTTCTCCTCTCAGGTGGCGGGAGGTTTAAACATACAAACAACGGAATATCTTCAACCTCTCATGACCATAATTCGATACTCATTGAGACTGAAATCTCACAGCATCAACACAAAACAGTTCACAGATGAAGATTAGTGATGCTGTGATTCATCTCGACTTTGTGATGATGCGACGTCTTTCCTTCTTGGGATGTTTACCATTATCTAAAGGACACTCAATGATACCAGTAAAAGGCCAAGAACATTAATGTGATATTGCTTTGGATAGGCAATTGCATTCGGATTCTAGACGAAGTATTCTAATTCGGTTATGTGATGGTGATAGTTTCTCCTTGGATGTTTACAATTAAAAAAAAACTTCAAAGTGATTATCCTGATGATAAACTAGTTTGGCCTCGTTTGGGGGGTTTGTGAAGAAATGTCCTTATCAGAGACGAGTGTTAATTTCATACTTTTCTTGTGGGTTGTGTACGACATACCAGACAAGCAAAAAACAGTGAAATTGTCCAGTATTAAATGGACTTCGTATGATGCCTGTGTTATTTATTTTCGTACGATTTTACTGCTGTGATGAAATATAGTAATCGAAAGTTAATATACAGTAGTGCATAATTTTCCTACCTCATGGAATGTATACTCTTGCACCCAACATGAAACTCAAGACTAATAAAATATCCTTGATGATAAATTTATGTGATACCCGCCTCGTTTAGTGTCTCGTCGTGTTCATATTTTGATGTTGCTTTCCTGTAGCATGTCATGAGTGGCAGGCGTGGCATAATAATTAAGCATCACTCCTATTTATAGGCTTGACTTAGCTGACAGTTGCTGTGATAGGCTTAGTGCAACATCTTAATAGTTACGGATCAGGATAAAGAGACAGTTATATTTAGTTTAGAATATACATTAGGTCTGGTTCAGAATCAGATATAGAGATTTAGGTAGAGTATCTTATGTCCTGGGTTCCTACTCCATTTTGCGTCAAAAGATACACGTTCAGTTTAGGCTTAGTTGAGCATCACTATTATAGTTCGGTTACAGGCTAGGTTTAGTGCCTCTTCTTCACCTACAGACATGTTCAAGTGTTTAATGTCAATTTATAGGTTCAGTATCCTCCATCATTCAAGTTGCCATTCAGTGTTGGGGTTATCATAGGGATTCATTCACTGGTAGGCCTATCCACATAAGAATAGATTAATTTTTTACCCCGACAGGATTCGAATCGAGCACCGTACCTCGGGAAAAAGAAGTGTAATCTCTGCTTGGATTTATATTTAAGTTAATTTCCCTAACTGCTTAGCTTAGAAAATATCTATGCCTAGGTAACGGGAAAGAGGAAGATTTGTCACCCATATCGTTGCATTGATCCCCTAGCTATGAGTTTGTTGACGTTATTATAAGGAAAGTCAAAGAAGTGCAGGTTGTAGGCTACTGAAATGTCATTGTAAATTTAGCGTTGGCTGCCTCCTCAAACTAGCGCACCTCGCGGGGTTCTCAGAGATGCTGTGTTTAGGTGGATATAAATAAAAGAGTAGGTGGGGGCCATTCAAGTGTGTGAGGACTGTGCTTTGTCTTGTTTGTTTACCTTGAACTTTCATCGGTGCACTGGGTGTGTGTGTGTGTGTGTGTTGGGGGTAATGGCCATGTTTGACGTGGACGGAAAAATATCTAGGGAGTCACTATCCAACAGTATTTGTTTGATAGTGTAATAGCCCTGTTATAGTATCGTTTTAAAGAGTTACGGTTAGGTTAACCTATAATTGGACTTTATATAATTTCCAGTTGCTGTTTCGGTGTCGTAATATGTATAGTATGTTGTAAAAATATATAGAGAAAGTTATCTGCAAAACCTCGGACAAATACTACATCTGTATTGTTGCTGATCTTTTCCAGATTGGCGTTATATGTGTACGAATACCTACTCCACGTAGGCGCCCAGAAAGCAGCACAGACCTTCCTATCAGAAGTGAGTATACATTATGCTTTTGCTTGGAGATGCTTGCAGGAAGCCATCTCGACTTGATCTCTTGCAACAAATGGTACCCTATATTGATTTCTTCTCGAGTGGAGTTGGTTTTTGTTGCAGTTATCATATCACATGATAATAACACTCCATTTATTTACTGTAGATGATGTTAGTTTAAGTGTACAGTAGTAAAGCTTTGCATAAATTCTGATCAAGTCCTGATAATAATTATGACTGACTTCCTGATACAAGCAGACTCCAGAATCTCGCCATCAGTGCCTTATTTCAGCCCAGGTCGTTTCCGTGGATTACAGCAAGTTACCGTATATTATAAAGCAAGATAACAAGACTTAAAGTGCTGTGTGTGCGTGTGTGTATGTGTCTAGTGCTGAAAAGAAAACTACTACAAGCCTAATTCGCAGTGTTTTAACGAGTGCTGAGGAAAATGTATTCTTATGTAATAGTTGTGTGCTAAGTGAAGTTCTCAACGTGAATTTTCTAGTGCCTCAATTGGCAAACTACCTCTAGTTAACAAATACACTTGAAACTCGATGAAAGAGGAACTCAAGTTGGAATATGTCGTATGCTTTCGCGGCACGAGTTAGGTATAGAAAGTGATAATTTGGCAGGTGTCGGGATAGCCTATGCCGGCAAGAATGATACCGGTATGCGTGCCGGTATATATACATAGTGCTTCAAGATTATTGTGTGATAGCAGTGCTTTTGTATTGTCACGAGACATACGATGAATTGTGAATAACTGTTGACTTTGGTTAGTTTTGAACATCTGCGATCATTTTCATTGTGATAACTATTGCAGATATGTTGTGATGTGAACTGCCTTGTGCACCACAATATAGCGTTTTATGTAATTCTTTATTCATACGGTACCAAAATATAATTGTAGGATACCGTACCACAGTGTGTACTGGAGATCGATGACTAGTGTATTTGGTTCGTGTTGTAGCGGAAACGGGAGAAACTTTTGAGTGTAGTGTCCCTGACAGCATTGATCTGACACTCCATGACACACAGGGACCGCTAGTGATAAACTGACACTGCATGTACGAATAGCCTGTGTACTTAAAAACTCGATTCTTTTGCCAAATGTTTTGGGACCATGTTCCAAACTGTGATGGACCATGTTTTAGCAGTGATGTAGTGTTGGCGGTACCGTAGTGGTCTCGCAGCAGTGGGTCCAGTCACAGCAGAGAGAAGAAACTCGAGATGTCAGTGACTCTTGCTTTCCACTTGCTCTTTGACAATGTGTTTATTTATATGTTTGTTTTCATAAAATTATATTGTGCGTTGGATCACTATATAGCCAACTGTCGGACCAAATTTTACTAAGAGATATATAATGGGGACACCTGTAACTACAGTAACGGATTGTAAATTGCATGATACTTATAGATTGTGTATAATAGAAGCAGCTTTGATTAGGCCTACAGATCTTGTGTTATGGTAATGTAATTTATATCATGTAAGTTATATGTATGGGAGTGTGTTGAAGCAGTGTTACAGTTAATGGTTTTGGAGAAATTTACTGAGGTCTGTGACTACTTTCTATGGACTCTATGGCTCCTGGTGTGTTATATGTGCTTAGAATGTGTGTGTGTGTGTGTGTGTGTGTGTGTGTGTGTGTGTAGAGGAACAGAAGCTCGCGATTTCTCTTTCTGCTTTCAACTGACATGATTTCTGGACTGTTATGTTGGGCAACTGTGTGGGTGTCGTGAGTATGTGATGGGGCATTGTTTAAGTGATAAGACGCGAGAAGAGAAACTTAGGATTCCAGTGATGTTGCTGGGAACTGACATTTCTATTGCTCTTTCTAATTGTGAAACTTGTATGTGTGTATGATTGAAAGGACTGAAAACTCGCTGTAATATAAATTGTATAGCCAATGTGTCTCCGAAGCGTTGTGTAAATGATATTGGTTTGTTAATGAAAGATTGTGATTTCAACTCCTACACGTTTAATAACTCTCTCTCTGTAGTACTTTCTAACTAAGTCAAGCCAGTGTGTCCGTTGTGCAGATGATATCCTGAAGAATCTTGCGAAATTTCCTGTGGAATGGAAATGATTAGCTAAATGTCACCCAGTTTTGTACATTTTTAGTAACGCTACTTTGAATAGATGAGGGATGTATATGTGTGTGTATAGGCTTATAACTATTTAAGTATGTTAGCCTAAATTGTAAATGGGAAATGGGAAAGTATACACATACTTAAGTTTTGAATTAATATATGTTTCTTTGATGAGATAAATGACCGACCACAGTAACGTTAATATATTGTCCTTCTGAGACGGTAGAAGCCAAATGAAAGTAAAAAATGTACCTTAAGTACAGATTTTATGGATATTACTTTGAATAACTCAATGACCCCTGTCGCGGCATTTGTTCATGTGGAGCCATTGTCTTGAGAGTGTGTTGTGGAGCCGTGTGATAAGGGGTCAAATGTCAGCTCAGTCACCTGTGGACTCATCTGCTAGCTAGCGCAGCCCATGTCTGGTATATACACAACTCCTGCTTATAGCCCTCACAACTGTTTATCCCTCAATCCCATATTCCCCACCGCAAAATGAAATGTGCCCGCTCGTAATTCACTTCATACACGATTTCTGGTTGGAGGACTAAATCGGCGGGAGTGAAATATTAGTGTTGTAGCGCCGTCTGCCGTGCCCAGTTGATGATGATCTCGGCAGGGTTGCCACACACATACACATACACACACACTGGTTGGTCGCCCGCGCTGTTGCCATACAAGTGATGACACCGCACCACGATCCGTGATGACTTTTCCAAGGAGGCTTTCGTCCTTACCTTTCTGCGATGTTGATTTTTAATTTTTTAGTAACACCAGCTTAATAATACATACCACCTTTGATGCGGTATATATTATAGACGTACGATGGCTAAATGTGTATTTTATTCATGTGTACTGCTCACTTAACTCTGGCAGTCAAAAGCTCAATTCCCGCAATGCTACATGAATATGAAAAGCAAGGGAGCAACTTTAAACCATGCCATCCATGATCCGCTTAGGGTAACCACCACCATCACGTCACATCTCTGGGCTAGAAGGGTTCAGTTTCCCCATGGTACTGTCTTCCAACTGACCCTAAGTTTTATATTTTTTCATTTTGTTTCGTGAGGAATCAACTGGTTGGCGACTCTGGCTGTGAGCGTCGGTCAGGGTTGTTGCAATGTCGCTCTAACGGCATATATTTAACCCTTTTCCTCACCTTAACCTTAGTGCTGTTGCAGTTGTTGATATTGTTCAATATTTCACACTGCGGGATGATGCCAAGCTAGGCATAGAACGCCCGCAGGTGAAAAAAGGAGCGGTCTCTTTTTTTTTTTTTTTTTTTTTTTTTTTTTGCCGGTTACGGGTGGGGGTAGATTCTTCAAATATTTTTTTATTTCCCGAATTGGTGCAGGAACTGGCTGGGTTTATCATTTGCCCTTTCCTGTAAGTACTGCGCAGGGGCAAGCCGGCAGGAAACCCAGCCTTCTTTTCTCTCTTATCGACATATTGGCAGTGATATTCCTTGGGTGGTGAATATCAATTGTTCATGTAAGCGTTTGGGTTAGGAGCCGTGGAGCTAAGAAGAATGTTGTAGTTTATGTGTAACGTCTGCCCGTCCCCCACTCCACGCCCCGCTCTCGTCCCAAGCCCTTGTGTTGTGCTAGCTGACTGACCCCGCTACAGTGACCCTCCCCTTGCCTCTCTCTACCACTCACCCTCAACCTCACCCACACTCACTCACAACTATCACCACATTTGTAATCACACTAATCCACTGCTAGAAATTAGGATTGCAGGAATAAGTAAAATCCGCGAAAACAATCCGATGGGAAATGTACATCATTAGCTTGACTGGGAATTTAATTTGGCGGGAGAAATTATTTTACGGAGTTAAATATTAACATTGGCGTATATTGTTATTGATATCCTACATTTTCATCCCTGGCTCATGCCGTTCCCAAAGAACATTATTCCCCCTTGAAATATAACGCCAGCGGGTGAAATAAAGGCGTTATAGGTAAATATATCACGTATTCAGCTATCGCCAACTTAAGTTCCGCGTGGCGCGGTGAGCTGCAGTGCACAAGAAAGGTGTGTGTGGCTGCCGGGAGGGAGACGAGCTGGGGAGGAGACCTAATGTTTTCTCTCCGCGTTGGGATATGACGTTTGAAAGATTCGAAATTATTTAGTCGAATAATATTTGCTTGTTTGATTAATCGTCGACTGAATGATTAAGCCCGAATAATTGTAATGTGGCCTGGCATAGTGTTCAGTGTAGTGATTAAAGATGATTCAGGCGAGGTTGGTGGTGGTTAGCACGGGGTTTTGAGTGAATGAAGTGGAACAACCAAACAAAAGAGAGGAGAATTGGCCCGGCTATCTAGGTATAATATTTAGAGAATTAATCAGGATAGTGGCAGTGGTACCGCACTTCATGTCACAAGCCTAGCCGTGTTTCCAGCCTCCACTCCATGTTATATATATGTTACGTTGTCATAAATAATGGTTTACCTAGCTAGCATGGACTTGACTTTAACACACACACACACACACACACACACTACTTGCTGAAATAACAAAGCAAGCGTTATATAAGAAGACGCAGGGTATTTCCTACTTCATTTTCCACGCATTTCACTGTCTCGACTACTGATGTTTTTTTAAGTGTGTGTATAGTATGTTAGGGAAGGTTTTGATGTTTGAGGAGATAGAGCGTGAACATCGACCAATCACGTTGTCTTTGGAGATAGCTAACACTCACCCCATATCCATCCACAACCCACTGCCCCCCCCCCTCCTCTCTCTCTCTCTCTCTCTCTCTCTCTCTCTCTCTCTCTCTCTGTAACATTGGGAATAATCTGTGTAGTAGGGGAGGGACTGACTTTCACACCAAGGACCGTATTCCAAGTGAAGCCTGAGGGACTCTATAGAATACAGGTGAAAGTGTCATAGATTCCATAAGGTCTCGGTTGGTATAGTCAGGCAGGCCTTGGCTTTCTAGAGAACGACCACGACCCATGTTAGCTACACTTTTATGCGACTAAAAATACGATATTATATTCAATACCAAATACCACCATAATGACGGTAGTGTATTATAATAATAATAATATTGACAATGATAATAATAATAATAATGATAATAATAATGATAATAATTATAATAATAATAATAATTATGATAATAATATTAATAATAATACAATTGTGACATGGATAACTGTATTTCATATCGGGTAATAGCAATATTTCGTAAAGTAAAACTGAAGCGAATCTTGAATATGTATACCTATTTGATGGCTCTCTCTCAGATCACTTGTGATTACCTACGTCATATCTGACGTTTAGCTGTACACTCACGTGATATATTAAACAGTTTGGCATCAGTCCAGTCTTAAAATATACGACGCGTTAACTGATCAGTGTTTATGGAAAAAAAAAACTATATATCATTTTATCATTGAAAAGTCGTCTGGATTTAGTCAGAAAAGTTAGGTGTCACCGGTTGTGGGGGTGTTGAAAATCCATGTTTAATACGGATACACTCGTCAACACCGTCCACCACCACCACCACCACCACCCATCGCCGATTTTCATTGTCGATGCGTAGCCTGTATCGATCCTTGCGGCGCCTGTATCTGCTGCTCTCTGCCCGCTTGTTTCAGAGTAGGTTAGAACCTCTCCCTTCCCCTCCCGTCCCTCCCTCCCTCCTCCTCACGTCTCTCTCTCTCTCTCTCTCTCTCTCTCATATTGTAGGTTAGAACTCACTTCCTCCCTACTCCTCACGTCTCTCTCTCTTTTTCTCTCTCATTGTATGTTAGTTAGAACTTCTCACTTCCCTTCTCCCGTCCTACTACTCACGTCTCTCTCTTTCCCTCCCTCTCTCTCTCTTTTCCTTTCCTCCCCTTCCCCCCTCCGACCCCTCCTCTCTCTCTCCTCCCACGGTTTATGGGATGGTAGCTTCCCTTTCGGGGGGTAGGTTAGGGGCGCTGTGTGTGTGTGTGTAGGACGGTTCTAGCTGCCTCCCTCTCTGTGACTCAAGCTTGCTGGGGAGAGTGAAAGAGAGAGAGAGAGAGAGACAGGCAGACATAGAGAGAGCACGAAGAATGGGAAAGGGGTTACTCTAGGCTGGTTCATGAGAGAGAGAGAGAGAGAGAGAGAGAGAGAGAGAGAGAGAGAGAGAGAGAGAGAGAGAGAGAGTGAGTTACAAGGACACGAGATATTCCCTGTGAGATTCCGTCGAGGAAATTCTCCATCTCATACCAAATATTCATAATAATCATACAGTGCAGACAAACCCATCATATTTATCTCTATTAGCCACGTGAACTTTGAACAGAGATTACCTACCTACCTGCCAACCAACCACCCGCCCACCCACCCAAACAGTCAACAAACCACCCACCCAAACAGTCAACCAACCGCCCACTCAAACAGTCAAACCAACCTACCAACCACCCACTCAAACAGTCAACCAACCACCCACCCAAACAGTCAACCAACCACCCACCCAAACAGTCAAACCAACCAACCAACCACCAACCCAAACAGTCAACAACCAACCAGTCAACCAACCAACCATCCAAACAGTCAACAACCAATCAGTCAACCAACCAACCATCCAAACAGTCAACAACCAACCACCAAACCAACCACCACCCAAACAGTCAACCAACCACCCACCCAAACAGTCAACAACCAACCAACCAGTCAACCAACCAACCATCCAAACTCATTCAACCAACCAACTAACCCACTAAACAATCAATCAACCAACCACCCAACCAGTCAATCAACCATCCAACTAAACAGTCAACCAACCATCCAACCAACCAACCAGTTAACCAACCAACCAACCAACCACCCAGTCAACCAACCATCCAACCAACCATTCAACTAACCAACCAACCAAACAGTCCACCAACTAACAGGAGGCAGGTTAGGCTAGGCTAGGCAATATAGGCTATCCCACTGTGTGCTATCCAAGGCAAGTTCCACACACACACGTGCCTGGTACGGTAAGGTTCTGTAGTAGGTAGGTAGTTTCTTTTAACTTATTACGCCGTCCTCCGTTTTCATCTCCTGATTAAATTTGGCCGCTTTCTGGTATTATATTGAAATTTAGTGTAATTTTATTATATTATATTATTATATTTCTTTTAATATTTTTAGCGACGGCGTGTTTACTTAGTTTGGTAAAAAAAAATTATTATTTTTTTTTTAATTTATTCCTGGACTGCCTGCCGTACTGTTTCGTTGGTGCACGTAATGTTCTCGCCTCGTGCCAGAGTTTGAGCTTCATCATCGCACGTAATCTAAACCAGATGAGTAGGGTAGCGTTCTCCTGCAACTTTCAGCTCGAGTTACTTGACCAAAAACAACCAAATTATTATTATAGTACGTACGGTAGTGATGAAATAGTGTGCCTGTAATAATTCCTCTTCTCAACGGCACCACCCAGTTCGAATTCTAAGGAGGTAAACAATCACACGGTAAATTTTTTTGGGTTGGATAAGCGGCCACATGGGGAGTACAGTAGTATGGTAGGAGGGAAGGGGGTGTGGGTGGGGAAGGCTTACTATGCGCAGAGCGGTGTCGAGTGGAACCGTATTGATTACAAAGAATCTTGTATTAATAAGGGTCTGGGCAGGTACTGTACGGGATGGTCAGGGACATAAGGTTAGTGTTGTTGTATTTTGTTGCATGTACAGTCACGAGCACTAATGGGTATTCAGATGTGCTTCGAATACCTAGAGACAGTATATAAATGCACTATATGATCTTCATTGGAATTAGTTCGTTGGTGAATTGGTGGACTGTTCAAAGCTTCAACCAAAGCTGTATACTTATTTGTGCGCGTGACTGTACAGTACGTATATCAATAATTGTCCTCTGTAATATTGATTGGTTTCTTCATATTATTCAGTCAGATGGATCACTGTTATACATCCGATGCAGGACTTTTGATCGTGACTGTACTCTCAGGGGTTAATTGATATATAATTATAGGCTATATCTATATATATATGGGCCATTCCCCCCAACACCACGGTATCTTATCAATCTTGAAGAATATAATTAGCTACCTAATCACTAAGGGAGTATTGCAGTAACATGATCTTGCGGAATGTGTGTGTGTGTGTGTACAAACTTCATTGCTGTTGAGGTCTGTAATAAATAGGATAAACATTGTTGTGACTGGCTTCCTCGTTCCGTCCCCTTTAAATAAGCAAAATCAATAATAGTCATTAGTCACTGAAGGGCAGCAAGAGAGAGCGAGACACACACACACACACACACACACACACCAAACTTTTGCACCACACGTCACAACCCATCGACCTCTGTGTAATCGGAGACCTAAGTGTTGAGTGACAGGCGAGAATGAAACTTTTGCTCCCGACTTCCGTGACTGACATTCATACCGTGTCTGTGTGTGTGTGTATTTTTTTTTTTTTTTTATCACGAACAAATTTTTTTATACCCTTGTATGTTTTAGTATGAATGTTGAGGATAATGGAAACCCACAGATAAGTGAGAGACGACGTAGATGCATTAGTAGTTCAACTGTCACCAGCTTAATTGCTTTAGCCAACGTGTTATTAGTGGCCCTTGGCAGAGAGAGAGAGAGAGAGAGAGAGAGAGAGAGAGAGAGAGAGAGAGAGAGAAGAGCGTGTTGTGTGTGTTTAGGCAGAGACCGTTTTTTATGTGTGTGTCTGTGTGTGTGTTTAGGCAGAGATAGTTTTTTATGAGAGAGAGAGAGAGAGAGAGATAGTGTGTGTGTGTGTGTGTGTGTGTGTTTAGGCAGAGACCGTTTTTTATGAGAGAAAGTGTGTGTGTGTGTGTTTAGGCAGAGACGGTTTTTTACGAGAGAAAAAGTGTGTGTGTGTTTAGGCAGATCCCGTTTTTTTTTTATTTATTTTTTTTTTATTTATTCATGGTACAGTGGCTCACGGTTAACGGAATGTGTGGATATGGCAGCTGTGTGTTTACGTAAAACTTTGTACATATAGAACATCTTGACTACAGTATTGTACTCTCTCTGTCTGTGCCGTAGTTTTACCTAATTTTTGTTTTTTATTTACAGTATGTATGACCTAATTATTATTTTTATTAATTTTTATTTTTATTGTTATTACTATTATTATTGATATTGTTGTTATTACTATTATTATTGATATTGTTGTTATTATTATTGTTATTTATATTATTACTGTTATTAATATTATCATTACTATTATTGTTATTATTATTATTATTATTATTATTAGTAGTAGTAGTAGTAGTAGTAGTAGTACCGTAGTAATAGTAGTAAAAATGAGTGTTCCTGTTCAATTCTGTTTAGGCTAAGGGGATAATTCACTTTTGATACATTGATTCCTCCAAAGTATGCCAGGAAACAGGACCAGATGAACAATAATAATGGTATTCTGTTGCTTGGAATAGTTTGAAGAAATAATTTGCTTCAGATTCACCAACACTGCACTTACCCCCTTAAACTCTCAGATACTGTACCAGGAAATAATTGTGCATTTAATTAGGGGAGTAACATTTTATGGGAAATTGGAAGGCTACTGATTCCTCCAAACTATGCCAGGAAACAGAACCCCTCCATATGGAATTATACAAGGGATGTGTTTTATAGCTGAGTTTGGAGGCCTACATTGACTCCAAATTGAACACAAAAGGTTGATTCCCTTAACTGTGCTCCTCCACCCACCATCGTGTGTCGTGACTCCTGCTCACCACCAGACAAACCCCCTAAACACCCGGCTTTCTTTCTTACCCTTAGGGCATCACCAACCCATCGTACTGTACCCAACCCACACCGTTACCAGATAAAGAAATCCCTGTGGGTGTGGGGGGGTGTGGGGCTGGAAATGACTGGAGAGTTTTTCTTTATTTCCGTATTTATTTATTTATTTATTTTTTTGAGGTTGTAGTTTCATATCTGATAAAAACTGTACAACAAACAATCATGAATGAAAACAAACACTGTTAATCATTAGCGATTAAAACAGAAAAAATTCCGTGTGTGTGTGTGTGTGTACCTTCTTGAGATGTTGGGTTGCTACCTTATCGATTGGGTTGTCATGGTCAGAGATTAGGGGATTAACTCATCGATAGTAGAGTGAGTGTTTTAGGGTTGCCTCTCTCTCTCCTATTTTTAAATGGATGGTAAACTTTTGATACATTTGGAGCGCCTTGATTCCTCCAAAGTATGTCAGGAAACAGGACCACATGAATAATAAAAATGGTGCTGTGTTGCTTAGAAGAGTTTGATAGAATTAGATACTCCAGATTTACCAACACTATACTACCTCCTTAAAGAGCATAAAAACTGGAGATGAAGGCATTAATTGGTCTTTATAAATCGTATCTTAAGACTTGGTGAATCTTCCTTGTAAATTATAAAGATAGTTAATTTTGTATCTTTCATGTATATTTAGATTATTGCTTAAGTTATCCATTCAGTTGTTATCCTATACAATATTGAGTCTCTCTTTAAAACTTTATTGTGTTACGCAGTTAAATTTTTTATATATTTTTTTCGTCCTTTTGAATTTAGCTTCCCCTCTAAATATAAATTACAAATGTCTTAATTTGTAATGTAATTCCATCGCCTGAGTATTTTCTTTCAACACCGATATAATAATAGTAATAATAACAATAACAACAATAACCTTTCCCTCTTTGCCCCTTACCAATACTCCAACTGAAATACCTCCTCCCCTTCCTTCCCCCATCCATTTTTTGCGAGTGGGGCGACCGGGTGTGTGTGTGTGTGTGTAAAAATAAAGTGTCTTGGTGGTGATAAAGAGGCAGGTGATAGCTAGAGCAAGGCTGTATGTAGGCTAGGCAAGGAGGGGAGGTGGCTGACTGGCTGGCTGGCTGGCTGGCAGGGGTGGCCTTGACTGCGTAGTGGTGTGTGTGTTGTGTTGTGCTGGCAGCCTCACTAGGTCGCTCACTTGCTACTTGCTACTACTAGTACTACTACTACTACTACTGTTGCTGCTGGTGTCAAGGTGCTTAGTGAGCTTGTGTGTGTGTGTGTTGGAGAGAGAGAGAGAGAGAACACCACAACCCATGTAGACAGTCCACTTTTTGTTGTAGATTTTAACTCGCACATTATTCTATTTTTATTTTATATTCCAACTTATAATATTGTAGATTTAACACACTTGTTTGGTATTTTCTTCATGTTCGACGACATATCCTTTATTTGTACGGTATATTCTAACACACAATTTCTTTATTTTCCTTCATATAAACCTCCTTGTTTACGTTGTGGATGGTGAGTTACTTCTAAGGTTATATTTATATATATTGATCACTTCTTTATATAAACACGACCTTGATGACTTGAGAGGTTAGTGAGTTTATTTAAAGAATCTGTCGTTGGATATATACTTGTTGTTAGGCGTCATATTTATCTACAAGAAGATAATTATTGTTGTTGATGCATCACATGTATATACTTAGAGATTAAGTTAATATCAGTTATTTATATTTTAGTGATTTGATTCCAGTATTGGTAAATCTGGTGCAACTAATTCCTGCCAACTAGACCAAGCAACAGGTCACCATTATTTTTTATTAATCTGGGACTATTTCCGGACATAATTTGGAGGAATCAAGGCGCTCCAATGTACCAAAAGCATATTAATAGCCCCCCATCAATGACACACATGTGGATATTAAGTTACATATTAGGGAACCATTGTCGTCACGTGGCGGCCATGAATACTAAAAACACACGATCCGTTCTACTTAAAAAACACAACCGATCCCACCCGTCCAGTGAACCGGGAAATGGTTTGGTTTGACTCGGTAGGCCTATAGGGTGTTGTTGGTGGTGGTGGTGGTCAGAGCAGGGTTAGGTTAGGTTAGGTGGTGGGTCGGGGTGACTGTGTTCTGGGTGGGTAGGTGGGTGGGGAGAGGTGTGGGTCTGGGTGGGTAGGGAGAGGTGTGGGTCTGGGTGGGTAGGTGGGTGGGGAGAGGTGTGGGTGTTCAGTGGGTCTGGGTGGGTAGGTGGGTGGGGAGAGTTGTGGGTGTCACTGGTTGGTTTAAAGTGCATAGTCGGAGGGTCAAGCTAGGTTAGGTTAAGTTAAGGAGATAATATTACAGTGCTGGTAATTCTGGAGCAACTGATTCCTCCTAACTATTGTAAGCAACAGGTAATCATTACTTTTAGTTAATATCTGGTCCTGTTTCCTGGCATTCTTTGGAGGAATCAAGGCGCTCCAGTGTACCAAAAGCGTATTACTCCCTTAAGTTAGCCTGGTGAGGTTAGGTTAGCAGGCCTTAGGTGGTGGTGGTGAGAGCAGGGTTAGGTTAGGTTAGCGTTGCGTAGGTTTGGTTAGCGTTGTGTTTAGGTTAGGTTAGCGTTGCGTAGTTTTGGGTAGCGTTGTGTTGGTTAGGTTAGCGTGGTAGAATTGAAGTTAGTAGGCCTTGGGTAGTGGTGGAGATAAGGGGAAAACAGAGCCATGTAGGGAGGAGGGGAAGCGGAAGGTGGTGGAGGTGAGGGGAGAACAAGGTCAGGCAGGGAGGGGGAAGGTGTGGTGGTGGTGATGATGGAGGTGAGGGGAGAACAAGGTCAGGCAGGGAGGTGGGGAAGCGGAAGGTGGTGGAGGTGAGGGGAGAACAAGATGAGGCAGGGAGGGGGAGGGGAGGGGAAGGTTGTAGAGGTGAGGGGAGAACAAGGTCAGGCAGGGAGGAGGGGAAGCGGAAGGTGGTGGAGGTGAGGGGAAGGTTGTAGAGGTGAGGGGAGAACAAGGTGAGGCATGGAGGGGAGGAGGAGGGGAAGGTGTGGTATTGGTGGTGGTGGTGGAAAGGCTCTTAAGATTTATACCAGCCATTGACTGCGTGGGGTCGTTAGGGCAGATTAGCCATACAGGATTGTTGGTGGGTTGGTTGGTTTGGTGTGTGAGAGAGAGAGAGAGAGAGAGAGAGAGAGAGAGAGAGAGAGAGAGAGAGAGAGAGAGAGAGAGAGAGAGAGAGAGAGAGAGAGAGAGAGAGGAATAAACAGTGAAATGAGGAATAAACAGAGAGAGAGAGAGAGAGAGATACCTACCTAACCTTGCTATACCACCCACACAGTCGGCCATTCACCCCTCCTCCTCCTCCTCCTCCTCCTCCTCGGAAGCTTCGTTGAAACCAAAACGAAACCCTCATTCCTTTTCAATTGTTTTCAGTGATGTCTTTTTGCAGTATCCTCCCCTCACCACCACCACCAGCCTCTGTGTGTGTGTGTGTGTGTGTGACCTCTGACCCCGAGTTGGTCTGACCCCGGTGACCCCTCTCACCAAGACAGACACCTCGCATCACTCCCTTCCCTTAGTCTTTCCCCTCTTCCTCCTCCCCCTCCTCCGTCTTCAACACACCCTTTGCTTCGACTCGTGTATCAAACAACAACCGATCCATAAGGGAGATTTTCTTGTTAAATTGCCAGGATACAGATCTCCTATTAGTAGTACCATTGAGAGTGTCTGTTTCCTGGCATAGTTAGGAGGAATTAACCAACAAGATAATCTCCCATTAACTTGATCATCCATCCATCTCTCTCTCTCTCTCTCTCTCTCTCTCTCTCTCTCTCTCTCTCTCTCTCTCTCTCTCTCAATGGATTATAATAGTACTCGTGTGTCAGTTGCGGCTTGCATTATATTACCGTAAAAGTCAAGAAATTAAATGACGGACCCCCTACATTTTCTTTCACTATAGGTTAAGAAAAAAAAAAAAAGTGCCAGGAAAGTTCAGTTGACCCGTGTATATCAATGTATTTTTACTTATCCATTATAACATGTAACTTTCATAAAATTTCTAATATTAAACTTGCTCAGAATTTATAAATTAATGACGTTGGAGGACTTGATATCATATGCATTAAACTTGGTTAGGTTAGGTTATAGTATGTTAGGTTAAGTTTGGTTAATCTTGGTTAGGTTACGTTAGGTTGATTTTGGTTAATCTTGGTTAATCTTGGTTAGGTTATTCAATCACCGTAACACACCGACAGTCATAGGACATTGTGTATTATTTAACGCTCAATTAAAACCTTATAATTCACACATAGGTACACGTGGATAACACACCTGGACCAATGACTGAATACACTAACTCCATCATCATTCCTTTCTCTTACCTTCAACAGTATTATAATATCTAAAAAATTTTTTTTATATATGTTGAGTACGAATAGTTGAACAGTAATCTCTTCCCTTTCCGGTGTCTCAATCTCTTGCTTTAACCAACACACACACACGGATCTATCTCCTACCGCTGCTCTCTCATTGGTTATAGTTGTTACACACACACACACACACACACACACACACACGGATCTATCTCCTACCGCTGCTCTCTCATTGGTTATAGTTCTTACACACACACACACACACACACTCACCATTATTTGACTCATAGGCATCTCTCTATCTCTATTCGTGTACCGGAAATCTGCTCCAGTTGACTCCATTCCCTCAAAGTAAAGCGAAACCCAATCGATGCGTTCATTAAATGTAATATATTAAGGGAAATTGGCCGTTTCCTCGATCGATACATCATGCAATTTGCAACACGGTTTACGTTCGATAACAGCTGACTAACTAACTAACTGACTGACTGACTCAACGTGCATCAACAGCTCAATAGAGGAGAGTTAT
>JAWQEG010009077.1:2500-7500 GCA_033782935.1 Petrolisthes cinctipes
ATATATCCACCTGACCTCGTGACGCACCGTAGATAATTTTAACTAAACACATTCAAACCTGAAAATTACACTTGCCGTAACATCTGTATAAGAGAATTCCCTGTACCGAAAGAAAAAAGATTCGAGAGTAATACTTACTCTTAATAATACTTAATACGGTGAAAAAACCCATACTTCCATTTTTTTTCATCGTCTAAAGTCAGTGGAAAGAGTCCAAGTAACGAGGGACTTAAGGGGGTGCGGGAATAGGGGGACAGGCTTGGGGGGGAGGGGGGGGAGGGGGGGTGCGGGTTTTTTTGGGGGGGTGCGGGAGTAGGGGGACAGGCTTGGGGGGGGGGGGTTAAAGGGGCGCGGGAATAGGGACAGGCTTTCTACCACCCCAAGCCTGTCCCCCTATTCCCGCACTCCCCCAGTCCACTCCCAAGAAGCACCCCCCTAAATTCATTCCCTTTTCACAGTGGGGAGTTCGAGTGGTAAGTTGGATGCATCGTAGGTAATTGGTGTAAAGGAGACGAGGTCCAATTAAGGCACAACAAAAATCATTAGGCAAGGAAAACGGTATACTGATATCACATAAGACAGACAGGGATTATTAAAATGGAGATGAGTAATTGCACGAACAGCATAGAATAAGAACAGGGTGCACGGGAATTCTTGGAGACACCAGCAGAAGATTAGGACAGAAACCGACAGTGTACAGCCACAAATCAAATATCCACCAACACTTTTCTTCCATCGTAGTAAATATCTTGGTAATTAAAAAACAACACGTGTATGATTTTGCAGCACCTCATGATAATAATAATTGAGGGGGTTGAGTTGACATAAGGTGTTGTATGATTATATTTCGATATGATACTGATTTACTTTCATGATGGAAGGAAAGAGTCGGTGGATATTTGATTGTGGCTGTACAATGCGACACACACAGAAGATAGTCAGATAATTACGACAGCAGTATAGTGGCCGGCAACAATCATAAAAAGGTATAAAGATGCAGAACAAAATAGTAAAGTGGCCTGCAACAGTCATAAAAAGGAATTAAGATGCAGAACAAAATAATACTTTACATACTTTTATTGTCATTATTTCATTACACGACTGAAACGGCACAACACACGCAGGTCGGCAAACAAACAGACAAGCTAACACACACACACACAGGTACACACACACACACACACACACACACACACACACACACACACACACACACACACACACACACACACAAACTAGCTGACAGACACACACATGCACGCACACACACACACATGCAGACACACACACACACACACACAAAAACTAGCTGACACACACACACACACACAAAAACTAGCTGACACACACACACACACACACACACACACACACACACACACACACACACACACACACACACACACAAACACAAACTAGCTGACAGACACACACATGCAGGCACACACACACGAACAAGCATAAATCCTGACGTCCAGCCACGCCCTTTCTAAATATAATCTTACTGCATGTACAACTGGAAGGCAAATGTACAATAGTTAAGGGGATAATTCGCTTTTGTTACATTGGAGCTCCTCGATTCCTCCAAAGTATGTCAGGAAACAGGACCAGAAGAGCAGAAATAATGGTGTTCTGTTGCTTGGAATAGTTTGGAGGATTCAGTTGCTCCAGAATTACCAACACCACAAAACTTCCTCCTTAAGGGACCCTGTGATGTAGTCAGAAAATTGGAGGTAAATGAGTCCTTCATATATTGCCACGAAACACACACACACACCTATATGGAAGGAGCTTGTTTCGTGAATAGTCAGGAGGAATCAAAAGCCTTTATAGTTTTCATACACGATCACAGGGTCCTTAAGGTATGCCTGGTAAAAAAAATGAAGGGGGGAGGTAATTCATCAAGGTAAAAAAAAAAAAAAATTAATGCTGTTCACTATCATCTTGAAAAAAAGGAAATTAAAGATTATGAACATTTTTAATATATAACTTAGCACAGGAGACGAAGACAGATTGCCCTGGCGTGTTTCCCTGGCATTGGATAGAGTCAGACTATAATTATAATATATCCCAGCTTTTTTTTTTTTTTTTTTTTTTATTTTTTTTTTTTACATATAGTGAGTGGAGGAAAGGAAAAAACAAATAAATAAATGGTTCCATTTGCCTATTGGCATCCTCCACTCATAAAATATTTAAAGCAACTGGATTTAAATTGCTGGGGGTTATAACTTGCTGGAAAACATTCCCTTGGAAGAGAATTCCACAGGGAAGTAGTACGGGGAGTAAATGAATTTTTGTAAGCAGTTGTCCTGCAACGTGGAGGAGTCAGTGTAAACTCATGCGCATTCTCAGCTGCCCTAGTCCTCCGTGGGAAGACGTGAAGGGGTGGTATAATCAGGGCAAGTTCATCCGAACATTTCTTATAAAAGTATCTATAAAATAGTGCAAGGGAAGCAACATTTCTACGTACTGATAAGGGAGGGAATTCATTAGTGATCATAGGATTATTGATCAGTCTGATAGCTCTGCTTTGAATTTTATCTAATTGTCTTAACACCACCGATCCACAACCAGCCCACAGAGGTGAACAATATTCCATCTGGGAACGCACATGACTCTTATATATTACTGCTATCTGCTCGTCAGTCAAATAATTACAAGCTCTGTATAAAAGTCCCATCTTCCTAGATGCAGTTTTGGCAATGGATTTTACATAGGGAGTCCAACTGAGGTTTTCATTTAAAGTTACACCAAGGAGATCAATGCTGTGGGACTTGGGGATATTTGTATTATTGAAAATAATGTGAGAATCTTGATTATCTGATCTATTTGAGAACGGGATGTATTTAGTTTTATTTGCATTGAAAGAAACTAGGTTGTTTTGTCCCCAATCAAAGATCTTCGTTAAGTCTTCATTTAATGAAATTGAAGTGGCAAGTTTGTATTCTAAAATATTGTGTTGAGTAAAACTATCATTAAATGAGAAGGAACTGTGAATAGTTGAATCATCAGCATAGGAGTGAATTGAATTCTGAGTAACTGACAAAAGATCATTAATATGAATGAGGAACAAAGTTGGAGCCAAGACCGCTCCTTGAGGAACACCAGCATTAATGGGATGAAAGTCGGAATACAGACCATCTACCATCACACGTAATTTTCTGTTGCTAAGATATGAATTAATTAGAGGAACAAAAGATTGAAGGCCATAATGTGGAAGCTTAGACAGTAATGATCTGTGCCATACTCTGTCAAAGGCTTTAGATATATCAAGGCAAATTGTGTGAGTCTCTCCATGTTTATCAGTTGATTGGAATATGTTATCTGTGAAATAACAGAGCAGATCCACAGTAGATCGTCTCTGTCTAAAGCCATATTGCTTATCATTTAGCAGATGATTTTTCTCAAGGTGTTTTACAAAGTGATTGTTAAGAACTATTTCAAATATTTTACCGAGAGTAGACGTGATGGCAATTGGTCTGTAATTTGATGGATTTGCGGTAGCTCCTTTTTTGGGAATTGGTTGTACATTGGCTTCTTTCCAGGCGGCTGGGAAGGACGAGGTATGGAGACATACACGAAATAATTTTGAGAGAATTGGAGCTAATTCTTTTGAGCAATTTTTTAATACAGTGGGAGGAATTTCATCTGGCCCTGAAGCTTTGTCGATAGATAGATTCTCCAAAATGGTCCGCACTTGTCTTGTATGAATTATTAAGGGTGGACTTTCTGGGGAGTTAAAATTCAAAATGGGAGTGTTTTGAGCAGTGTCATTGAGGTTTGAATTTGTGGCGAAGATATTGGCCAAAAGATTTGCTTTACCACGTGGATCACATATGAGATTTCCATTGCTATTCTTTAAAGGGGGAATAGATGAACCATGGTTGAAGTTAGATTTGAATGAGTTTACTGTTGACCAAAAGATCTTATTATCATTAGGATTATTCAGTAATTTATTGACTTGTTTATGTATGAAGTTAGATTTGGCTAAATTAGTTACAGCTTTAGCATGGCATCTGACAATTTTGAAATAATTGTATGACTGAAGAGTTTTCGACTTTGTATAGGCATTATAGGCTATTGATTTTTGTTCTGTAGCTCTGGCACAGCTGTGATCAAACCATTTTGGAGAGTTAGATCTTTTTGAGTATTGTTGGTGAGGGATATATGTTTCCATTCCTATTTTTATAAAGTCAGTAATATGGTTCAGGAAGCTATCTGGGTCAGTAGAGTAAAATGATGACCAAGGAATGTTAATTAAAAAGTCACGGAACCCCACCCAATCTGCAGCATCATAGTGCCATTTGGTCACTCGGATGGGTTCAGAGTGGATGGGTAGGGAGGAGTGGGAACAGGAGACTGCAATGAGGCAATGGTCTGAGGATCCAAGAGGGGACTTCACTTCTACACTATATGTTTCGGGATTGGTAGTAAGAAACAGATCAAGTAGGTGCGGTCTATGTTCTGGATTATCAGGTATGCGAGTAGGGTGCTTGATTAGTTGGGTGAGATTGAATGAGTCTGCGAATAACTCGCATTCAAGCCCAGGTTCATCAGTTCTGGCCGAATGAGTGAGCCACTCAACATTGTGGACATTAAAATCACCCAGTAAGGATATATCAGATGCAGCATTAATGTTTAAATCAGAAAGAATGGAGGTCAGGGAATCAAAGAGGCTATTATCTGGGGAGGCATTTGGTGATCGGTAAATACAACAATAATATTTAACTGAGCCTGAAGAATTTAGCTTGTAAATTGAGTAATCAAAATCTGGTGATGTGAGATTGAAAATGTTCTCCAAGGATAATGTTGATCTAGCAAAACAGCAAACGCCTCCCTTTGATCTAAAATTAGACATTAAAATATAGCCTGGAAAGTTGTAGTTAGTCAGGTCAGAAGAGGGAGTGACCTGGCATTCAGTGAGGAAAAGAATATTAGGGGTTTCGGTTTGAAGAAGTAGGTGTATCGAGTTAATGTTGGAGTGAAGCCCCCGAATATTT
>JAWQEG010009077.1:12500-22255 GCA_033782935.1 Petrolisthes cinctipes
CTCCCTCCTCCTCTCCCCTCTCACTCCCTATCTCCCCTCTCTCCCCTTTCACCCCCTCTCACTCCCTCCCACATACTCCCCCTTCTCACTCCCTCTCATCTTTCCCTCTTCTATCACCACACTCCCCCCTCTCACTCCCTCTCCTTCCCTCTCTATTCAAGGGCATCATTTTTATATTTTTTCCGAGGGAGTACTAAAAAAAAAAAAAAAAAAAAAAAAAAAAACACACACACACACACAAGCCAGCCAGCCAGAAGTAATAGCCAGGGTGGGGTTGGGTTGGGTTGGGGTAGGGTTAAGGAAGGTCCATGGGCACGCAACACGCACACACACACACACACACACAGACACACACACACACACACACACACACACACACACACACACACACACACACACACACACACACACACACACACACACACGCAACACACACACACACGCAACACACACACACACACACACACACACACACACACACACACACACACACACACACACACACACACACACACACACACACGCAACACACACACACACACACACACACACACACACACACACACACACACACACACACACACACACACACACACACGCAACACACACACACACACACACACACACACACACACACACACGCAACACACACACACACACACACACACACACACACACACACACACACGCAACACACGCAACACACACACACACACACACACACACACACATCCTCCCCTTGTCTTCAGTCTCGCAATGATGGAAAAAGTTGCACGAGGGGAAAACTTTGCCAATAACGCAACGCAAAGCCAAGAGGTGCGTGTGTGTGTGTGTGTGTGTGTGTGAAAGTGCGTGCGACAAGTTGAGTTGGTCCGAATCTTTACTTGTTGATGCGTGTGTGAATTTGCCCGCTGTTGTTGTTGTTGTTGCGTGTGTGTGTTTGTGTGTGAGGGAAAAGAGAGGTGTGTGTGTGTGTGTGTGTGTGTGATGCTCTTATATACAGATGTTGCAAATGCCAGTCTGTTTCTCCATGTTCTCCTAAACCTTGTGTGTGTGTGTGTGTGTGTGTGTGATTGCTTGTGTGCTCTCGTGCATGTGTATGTTTGTGTGACTGCATGCCTGTGTGTGTATGTGTGTGTGTGTGTGTGTGTGTGTGTGTGTGTGTGTGTGTGTGTGTGTGAGATGTGTTCCAAGAAGTGTGTGCGTGAGGAGGTTCCACAAACAGATGTTGTGCCTGAGAAGTGAAGGCGCTCTACCAATCCATCTCTTGAGAAAATGAGCCTGTGTGAGAGAGAGAGAGAGAGAGAGAGAGAGAGAGAGAGAGAGAGAGAGAGAGAGAGAGAGAGAGAGTGTGTGTGTGTATTTGTGTGTGAGAGAGAGTGTGTATTTGTGTGTGTATCTGTGTGTGTATATTTGTGTGTGTGTGTGTGTGTATATTTTGAGTACAGTTGTGTTCACTTTAAATATTTCCCAGAATGAATGTTTATATATATATCTTCAGTCATAGTAGTGGATAAAAATGAATGACCTGTTATTGTTGTAAGCCACATAAAAACTAATAATAATAATCATAGTAAACCAACCAACCAAACTATAACTGAATGAATGAATGGATAATGGGAATAACCTCATTAATACCATCATTCGTCAGTCATTTCCACCGCCAATTATTCCAACCATAATCTGATTTATTTACTTCACGCTATTTTTTTCCACAGATAGTTCCACTGTATTTTAAGTAATCCCCTTTGCTTGATTAACTCGTGTATTTATTTCTCGGTTATGTGTGTGTGTGTGTGTATGTGTGTGTGTGTGTGTGTGTGTGTGTGTGTGTGTGTGTGCGTGTGTGTGTGTGTGTGTGTGTTTTGCATTCTCTGTATCATTCTTTAAGGGGGTTATTAATTCACTTTTGTTACATTGGAGTGGTGCCTTGATTTCCTCCAAAGTATATCAGGAAACAGTAATATGTTAACAGAAATAATGTTGGCCTGTTGCTTTGAATAGTTTGGAGGAATCAGTTGCTCCAGATTTACCAACATTGTACTCTTCCCTTAACCCTTCCAACTTTTCTTGCTTCCTCCTGTTTTTTTGTTTTGTTTTTTTGTTTTTTTTTACTTTTTCTGCTTATTTCTATTATGCTGATCTCTTTGCTGTTTTTTTGTTATATTCTTTCATTTTATTTATCTTGCTCGCTCACTTCTTACATTCACTTTTTTTTATATATGTTAAATAACTTTCCTTCCAAGTAACTCCTTGCAGCTCATCCTTATCCCTACTCCCTCCCTCCCTCCCTTCTTTCTTACTCCCTTCTTTCTTACTCCCTCCCTTCTTTCTTACTCCCTCCCTTCTTTCCTACTCCCTCCCTCTTATCTTACTCCCTCCATTCTTTCTCCCTCCCTTATTTCATCCTCCCTCCCTCCTTTCCTACTCCATTCCTCCTTTCTTACTCCCTCCCTCCTTTCCTTCTCCCTCCCTCCTTTCCTTCTCCCTCCCTCCTTTCCTTCTCCCTCCCTCCTTTCCTACTCCCTCCCTCCTTTCCTACTCCTTCCCTCCTTTCCTTCTACCTCCCGCCTTTCCTTCTCCCTCCCTCCTTTCCTTCTCCCTCCCTCCTTTCCTACTTCCTCCCTCCTTTCCTACTCCATTCTTTCTCCCTCCTTTCTTACTCACTCCCACACGCCCAATCTAACTCCTCCTCCCCACCTGAATCGCCATCTTCCCCCCTCTCTCCCTCCCTCTCCCACCCCTCCCCAACCAGCGCCTCAATCCTATCCCCTATCACCTTCTCTTACGACATCGCTTTCCAATTCCCGTCCCTCATAAATCAGAGAAAGAGTGTCGTCCTTATATTATTCCTCTTTCCAGTTGATGCACGTTCACTTTCCTATAATAATCTAATGCGAGTTGATCTATATGTATGTATGTATGTATTGCTGTCTTTGGTTAATTTTCCTATAACCCAACAACTGTAGTGTGACTTGATCATATGCTGTCTTTTCTGACTTTATCTTAACACCAAAATATTTCTGACTTTATCTTAACACCAAAACTTTTCCCACTTTATCTAACACCAAAAAATTTCTGACTTTATCTTAACACCAAAACTTTTCCCACTTTATCTAAAACCAAAACTTTTCTGACTTTATCTAACACCAAATTTTTTCTGACTTTATCTTAACACCAAAGCTTTTCTCACTTTATCTAACACCAAAGCTTTTCTCACTTTATCTAAAACCAAAACTTTACGTAAACGAGGTGCTCTCTCATACAAAATAGTTATGCATACAAGTATACATTGCAAAACCTTGTACTAGTAGACATCTAGTGGCCATTATGTATAAGCAGTATCCTGGTAGTATGTATATATGTATGTATGTAGATAGATATTCATAGGGGTAGGCTAAACCGGCGAAATGTATGTAAATTGACAGCGATATACATAAATGATGACGGGTATTCAGTCAATCACACACAGCGTTAATCGCCTACATTATTCATACCCCAGCACATACATATATATTTCCTCCACGTCAAAAATAACATCCACAATAGATAAATCCTAATCGAGTTGTACTATTTTACATTTGTTTTGCGAGACATAATATATATATATACTGTATATTTTGTGTAGGGTTTTCAGGAACCTATGAGCGAACCCACGTGTTGATTTATGACTTAGCCCACGTACAGTTGGTCACAGGAATTCTTACACAGGCTATATGGAAAGAGAGGTCATTCATTATTCTGAAAGTACTACAATGAATGGTCTATATGGAAAGAGAGGTCATTCATTATTCTGAAAGTACTACAATGAATGGTCTATATGAAAAGAGAGGTCATTCATTATTCTGGTAGTACTACGATGAATGGTCTATATGGAAAGAGAGGTCATTCATTATTCTGAAAGTACTACGATGAATGGTCTATATGGAAAGAGAGGTCATTCATTATTCTGGTAGTACTGCAATGAATGGTCTATATGGAAAGAGAGGTCATTCATTATTTTGGAAGTACTACAATGAATGGTCTATATGGAAAGAGAGGTCATTCATTATTCTGGAAGTACTACAATGAATGGTCTATATGGAAAGAGAGGTCATTCATTATTCTGAAAGTACTACAATGAATGGTCTATATGGAAAGAGAGGTCATTCATTATTCTGGTAGTACTACAATGAATGGTCTATATGGAAAGAGAGGTCATTCATTATTCTGGAAGTACTACAATGAATGGTCTATATGGAAAGAGAGGTCATTCATTATTCTGGAAGCACTGCAATGAATAGTCTATCAAGTGACTCAGTGATTACAAAACAACAAACCTAATGATAATGTTGAATTGCAGTTACATTGTCTTACATTTTCTATATGTTGTAAACCCTTGAAAACAACAGCGTGTATATGACGAATTCCTGTGGCCGATACTACCGACACTCACAATCCAATATTTGTATCCAGGTGTTGTTGAAGTTTCGAATCATTTGACATAGTAGTGAACCAATTACTACAACGCTAATCCTGTTTCATATTTGCTTGAGCTCATTTATGATATATAATTAATACTCTATCAGGTTATTCGAAGTATGTAAGCCTGGATACATAATTTGGATCGCGAGTGTACCAGTTACTTTATAATTCCTGTTTCACTTCCTTTACACATTTGCCCTAAACAGTTGCAAAAAATGTTAATCATTCATGAAACTGATCCTGCGTCATGCATATTATATTAAGGCATGGGAACGAAATGTGTGTGTGTGTGTGTGTCTGTGTGTCTGTGTCTGTGTCTGTGTCTGTGTCTGTGTCTGTGTGTGTCTGTGTGTGTCTGTGTCTGTGTCTGTGTCTGTGTGTATGTGTATGTGTATGTGTGTGTGTGTGTGTGTGTGTGTGTGTGTGTGTGTGTGTGTGTGTGTGTGTGTGTGTGTGTGTGTGTGTGTGTGTGTGTGTGTGTGTGTGTGTGTGTGTGTGTGTGTGTGTGTGTGTGTGTGTGTGTGTGTGTGTGTGTGTGTGTGTGTGTGTGTGTGTGTGTGTGTGTGTGTGTGTGTGTGTGTGTGTGTGTGTGTGTGTGTGTGTGTGTGTGTGTGTGTGTGTGTGTGTGTGTGTGTGTGTGTGTGTGTGTGTGTGTGTGTGTGTGTGTGTGTGTGTGTGTGTGTGTGTGTGTGTGTGTGTGTGTGTGTGTGTGTGTGTGTGTGTGTGTGTGTGTGTGTGTGTGTGTGTGTGTGTGTGTGTGTGTGTGTGTGTGTGTGTGTGTGTGTGTGTGTGTGTGTGTGTGTGTGTGTGTGTGTGTGTGTGTGTGTGTGTGTGTGTGTGTGTGTGTGTGTGTGTGTGTGTGTGTGTGTGTGTGTGTGTGTGTGTGTGTGTGTGTGTGTGTGTGTGTGTGTGTGTGTGTGTGTGTGTGTGTGTGTGTGTGTGTGTGTGTGTGTGTGTGTGTGTGTGTGTGTGTGTGTGTGTGTGTGTGTGTGTGTGTGTGTGTGTGTGTGTGTGTGTGTGTGTGTGTGTGTGTGTGTGTGTGTGTGTGTGTGTGTGTGTGTGTGTGTGTGTGTGTGTGTGTGTGTGTGTGTGTGTGTGTGTGTGTGTGTGTGTGTGTGTGTGTGTGTGTGTGTGTGTGTGTGTGTGTGTGTGTGTGTGTGTGTGTGTGTGTGTGTGTGTGTGTGTGTGTGTGTGTGTGTGTGTGTGTGTGTGTGTGTGTGTGTGTGTGTGTGTGTGTGTGTGTGTGTGTGTGTGTGTGTGTGTGTGTGTGTGTGTGTGTGTGTGTGTGTGTGTGTGTGTGTGTGTGTGTGTGTGTGTGTGTGTGTGTGTGTGTGTGTGTGTGTGTGTGTGTGTGTGTGTGTGTGTGTGTGTGTGTGTGTGTGTGTGTGTGTGTGTGTGTGTGTGTGTGTGTGTGTGTGTGTGTGTGTGTGTGTGTGTGTGTGTGTGTGTGTGTGTGTGTGTGTGTGTGTGTGTGTGTGTGTGTGTGTGTGTGTGTGTGTGTGTGTGTGTGTGTTTCTGTTTCTGTTTCTGTTTCTGTTTCTGTTTCTGTTTCTGTTTCTGCCCAGCCAGCTCTCTCTCCCTGTTCCAAATTTAGGCCAAGCATCCATTTCCAATACTGTAAAAAGACGCAGTGTTGCCAAATATACAACATGAACATAGGAAGCCACGTTTCTCTCATTCCCTCATAGGCTATAAACATCTATTGTGCCTAGTTGTACCATTTGTGTGTATCTGTCAAAATATACACTATTTTTTTTTCCCCGATGTTATGGTTGCAGACGCTAGACAGAGTAAGTTGGGTTTTTTTTATAGAGTAAGTTAGTTGCCTTCAATTGTCTCCTCCACCATCTCTCTTTTCAGTGAACCTAACAAAATATTAATTATCAACTTTTGGGAACTTAAATAGAGTTTAAAAATTTTCTGTCAAAGGCGAACACCAAAGAAGGAACGAAAACTCTTCTATTATAACACTACTTACGTCCTCCAGCTAAAAAAAAAAAAAATCACACACATTATTACGAGATAAAAAAAAAAAAAATCGAGCAGTTAAACACGAACTACTATGCACGACAAAAAAAAAAAAAAAAAATTATGTAAATCCTGTGAAATAGCCGAATGTCCTGTTCAGCCACCACACACACCAGCAGCGACAACGAATACTTTTCCCTCACTCATTACACACATACCACCACCAGCCCTCATGAATTCCATCAGCATACAAAAAAAAAAAAAAAAACTGTGAGTCCTCTCCCTCCCTCCCTCCCTCATTGATCCTTTCTTTACTTCATATTATCTCATTATTTCCTGTTTGTTTTTATTTTGTTTGTTTTGTTTTCAGTCTGGTATTTGTATGTTGTTGTTGTTGTATTATTCTCATTCGACCCCTTTGGCTTTTATTGTTATTTCTTTGATATCTGTGTCTGTCTGTCTCTCTGGTCTGTGTCTGTTTGTTTCTGTCTGTGTATCTGTTTTTGTCTCTGTGTCTGTCTGGTCTGTGTTTGTCTTTCTGAGATTGTGTCTGGTCTCTTTGTCTCTGTGTGTCTGTTTGTGTCTCTGTCTGTGTCTGTCTCTGTGCGTGTGTCTGTCTCTGTCTGTCTGTATGTAACTGTCTAGTCTCAAGTATGTCTGTCTGTCTCTGGCTGTTTGTCTCTGTCTGTCTGTCCCCTATACACACACAGACGACTAATGGTGTGAGAGGTGGCAACAACTGGTGTGACATTCCGGGACAGATATCAGTACCACCATCAACCTCAACCTGACACTCGGGATGGCACTGGTCTGACTGGGAGGGTAAGGGAGGGGAAATCAATGTGGCCTTAGTGGAGAGTGAGGACAGGGGGTAGAGGCATTTACAAGGGTATAGCATGATCGAAGGGTATAGGGGTTGTGATAGAGGAAAGGGCAGGCTCAGGAACAGGGTATAGGAACAAGATTAAGGGTAGGGTATGTAGTAGGGGTGAGAAGGCCAGGCTAGAGATAGAGGAAAGGGCAGGGGAAAGGGTAAAGTTTCAGAGTAGAAGTGAGAAGGCTAGGCAAGAGATAGGGGAAAGGGTAAAGTTTCAGAGTAGAGGTGAAAAGGCTAGGCAAGAGATAGGGGAAAGGGCTGGAGTAGGGGTAGAGTTTCAGGGTAGAGTTGAAGGCAAGGATAATTATTATAAAGAGTGTGATGAGTGTGAGAGGGAGAGAGTTAGCAGCTGACAGGTTCACAGAAATAATATGAGCAGTGGAGTACTAGTAGTGAACGAAGGGAATGAAAACTAGAGACACTATGGATGATACAGTTGCCTCCAAAAATTTCGAGACATTACCTTCTAGAGTCTAGCAGGTAGTGTCTCGAAATTTTTGGAAGCAACTGTACAGGGTCGTTTGGTGGTGATGCAGGACACTATATAGAGGTGGTGAGGTAGGGTGGGTGGGTGGGTTGGGGGGGGGGGACAAGATAAGAGAGAAAAAGGTGTTGAAGCGAACGAGAGAGGAAGGGAGTGAGGTGGAGGTGGTGGAGGTGGTCGACGAAAATGGATTTGTGGGTGTGGTGTGAGAGTGCGGGTGGGGTAGGGTGGGTTGGGTAGGGTGCATGAGGAAAAGCAGGGCGGTGGGCGTGGCAAGATAGTGGCGGCAAAGGTGGGGTGGAGAGCAGTCAATATGAGTTTGCAGAAAGTTAGTAGTGTGTGGTGCTGCAGTGGGACGGGGCTTTATCGGTACTGCGTTGGGTTGGGGAATGGTGGGGAGAGAGGATCGTATCTAAGTGTGTGTGTGACTGTGTGTGTGTATGTGTGTGTGTAGGTTGTAACTATGTGGGTATGTGTGTGTGTGTGAAGGTTGTAACTGTGTGGGTGTGTGTGTGTGTGTGTGTGGGTAGGTTGTGACAGTGTGTGTGTGTGTGTGAAGGTTGACAGTGTGGGTGTGTTGTGACAGTGTGTGGATGTTGTAACTGTGTGTGTTTTGTGACCGGGTGTGTAGGGTAACTGTACAGAATAAGTGTGTGTGTGTTGTGACAGTGCCAGTTGTTTATCATAGTATATATAAAATTAATCATGCTATGCCTTTCAATGATTCAGTTAGGCTACTTGGTGCATCATATCTTCTTAAATAAATAGAAAAATATTAACTATACGATTATTATGATAGTTATCCTCTTTCATCTTACCTCTTAGTTCACCTTTCATCTCGTATTATTTCACCTGTAAACATCAACAACAACAACAACCATTCATAAGCTCTCATCATCAACAACCATTACTGTATCATCAGAAATATGAAGAGTAAATGTCAGAGGAATTAATTGTTGTTGTGTGTGTGTGTGTGTGTGTGTGTGTGTGTGTGTGTGTGTGTGTGTCATAATAGTAAACCCAAATATCCTACTGACCCTGAAGCAAGTGTCATATGGTGGTCATTGTGGTGGTTCAGCTTGCTTGCCTCTGTCCCCTTTAGCCCAGTCAGTAGGTAGGTGTCGGCAGTATATAACTTTACAGGGGACGGATTTAACTCTGGAGACAACTTTGCATGGTGTGTACGGTCTCATACAATCACACACACACACACATACACACAGAGACACAAATGAACGAACACACATACACACAGAGACACAAATGAACGAACACACACACACACACACACACACACATACACACACAGAGAGAGATACAAATGAACGAACACACACACACACACACACACACACACACACACACACACACACACACACACACACACACACACACACACACACACACACACACACACACACACACACACATACACACACACACACACACACAGACACAAATGAACGAACACCACACATACACACACACACACACACACACACACACACACACAGACACAAATGAACGAACACACACACACAGACACAAATGAACGAACACACACACAACACACACTAATCTGCAAACACATAAGTACCTATATTCACTACAGCACATTTTCCCGTATTTCAGAAAGATGTAGCCTAAAGTTGAAGGTACTGGTCGTATGTTTATGATTTTTTTGTTTTGTTATATGGATATCTTTCTGCAATAGTATCTACACAATCACAAACTTCATTAATGCTGTGTTATTTTTTACTTTACACTCACAATCCAAAATTTGTATCCAGGTCTTGTTGAAGTTGTTTCGAATCATATGACATACTAGTGAACCAATTACAACGCTTATCCTGTTTTATATTTGCATAATTAAACCCGCTTAATACTCGATCAGGCAATTCGAAGCAAGCCTGGAATACATATTTTGGATTACGAGTGTACCCTACATAGATAGAGATTATA
>JAWQEG010009078.1:0-33090 GCA_033782935.1 Petrolisthes cinctipes
CTATGGGTGTAACTGATTATAGTATTTGTCATTGTGTCTGTCGTAATGGTGTCCGTGTCGTTACTGTGTGATGAGGCTTTAATGATGACACCTGTATTGTTTTATGGTCTGTCCGGCATGGCGCTACTCTTTTGTACTATGGTGGCAATGGTTGTTGTGTTTGTTGTATAATGGTGTCAAATGTCTGTCTCACTGAGTGCTGTGGTGATGGTGTGTTTGTTGTGTTATGATGTCACTTGTCTGTCTAACTACATTATGACACAATACAAGCTGATGGTTCTTTAATAAACTTTTTAGAATTGTGACTAGGCTAATTGTGCTGTACAGGTTTAACTGACGTATTCAAAACATTTCCTCATGTCTTTTTCTCTGCAAATGTGTGCAATTCGCAGCTATATCGTTTGTGAAGTGTGTGTGTGTGTGTGTGTGTGTGTGTGTGTGTGTGTGTGTGTGTGTGTGTGTGTGTGTGTGTGTGTGTGAGGAAGTGCAATGCACCCTGAGTGGGCAGGTGAGCAAATAGGTTGGTAACTGTGATATCAGGTATGGTCACAGATATGAAACTAGAGAAACCAAGCAAGTAGGAGTAGGACAGATAGGAAGGCACCCAACTGGGAGAACAAGCGGGCATTCATGAAGATACAGACAAGCATTTGAGGATGGCAGGCAAACAGGCAAGGAAGAAGACTTATAGGATGGCAGACAAAAGATTAGATAACCATTTAGTCAGACAGTCAGGTAGGCGCAGTGCCATACGAGTAACTAACGACACATAACTTAACACAATCTCCCCCCCTCCCCACCCCAACACACACACAGGCCAGAAACCATTCTTCTAACGTTTACGCTGTTCATAGCAAAGGGTAATGAGGAGGGAAGGAAAGAGGAAAGAGACAGGTTAAGATAGAGAGGGAAGGTGACAAGGAGGGTGGAAGAGAGAAAGGTGGGCGATAAGAAGGGAAGTAATGAAGACAGTGGGTGGGATGGGAGATACTAAATAATGTAAAAGGCATGGGGTCTTGTAAATAAGTAAGTGGAGAAGAAGTACATAAACCTAGTAGTAGTATGAAACGAGAGCAGTAAAGCAGGGACCAGGGCAGCAAGCCTCACCCATAAAGCTGCCACATTTCAACAAAGGAGAGGCAGCGAGGAGCCTGGCTTTGTTTACATACGGGTGTGGGACGTCATTGCAGGAAAAAAATGGAGTGAAGACTGAATGGATGAATGAATGAATGAAGAGGGGAAGGAAGAAAGGAGGAAGGGTGGGAGGGAAGATAGAAGATACATTAACAAAATAACTATTCGAAGAAAGGAAGAATGAAAAAAAAAATATATATATATACGAACGAAAGAAGAAAACGGAATAGATGAATTCGACACACAAGAATGAAATTGTGTTTGTCTACAGATTATTTAATTTTAAGAATTGTATACATTCATTACCCATACAATTTGTGGGAGGATATTATTACTCTCTCTCTCTCTCTCTCTCTCTCTCTCTCTCTCTCTCTCTCTCTCTCTCTCTCTCTCTCTCTCTCTCTCTATCTAACACAACAGCAACACTTATAACACAAGAGTAACACTGACAAGGAAACAAGTCACTTCTATAACCCAACAGTAACAGTCTCAACACAACAATAACACCTGTAAAACAAAAGTAACATTCCGAACACCACAGTACCAGCGGGAACACAACAGTAAGAGCGAGGACAGAGGAAGAATGGTAAGCCTGGGAGGGGGCCCAAACATTACCATACACTTCTCATTGTTGTCAGCCCTTAGACGTCCAGGCCTACCTTCCTTCCTACCTGCCTGTCTGTCTGCCTGCCTGCCAGCCTACACCTCATCCTTCTACTCCCCACCACACACACATCCCCTCCTGACTCACCACACCACCCCTTACTACATACATCCCTCCTTTCGTTCACTATATCACATCCCATCCGTCCCCTACTTTTCCTAATGCTACCTGAACCACTTCCCAGTATACCCCATCCTGATCCACACAAACCGCTTTACTATTACTATCCTAATCCCTCTTTGATTCTACTTTCTCTACTCATTTGATCCTTCCCCCTTCCAACTTCTCCCTACACTATCAACACAGCTTCTACTCCACCACAACCCAATATACCCCCTCCCAGCTAAACAAACTGTCCCTTACCATCCTCACCTCTCTCATTCCACAAACTCTTACCCCATTCCATCGTCCACGTCTTTTTCAAACCCATTACCAGACCCTTGATACCTTTATTTTCTAGTCCTATCCCAAACTACAAGACATCCCGGCTATCCCACACAATCCCATGGCTGGTCCTCCTATCCTATGACTTCCTCACAACCATCCCTCATTCCTATCCCTCGCCCCTCCTCGTTCTACCTCCCTATCCCCTTCCCTAATGACATCCCCACCATCTTACACCCTCATAACATGCACCACACCTGACCCCTCACCCTTACACCTTCTCATCTCCATACATACATGCCACCCTCATAGCCGGCCAGTCCCACTCCTACCTGTACCCATACCCCTATTTCCTTGTCCCCCTTCACCCCATACACTTATAATACCGTACTCCCTCATATCCTTGACCCCTAACCTGACCTCTGCCCTTACCCCTACACCCCTATACCTCTACATATGCCATTATTACAGCCAACAACTCCCACTGTATGCTTACTCTCGCTTTTTTTGTACCCTCACCAAACTATTGTCTTCCTTCAATTGTTTCACCTATGCCCTTACAAAAAATTGCCCATCCATTCCTTCCTATCTCAAATGTCTTTCTTAGAACATAGCCTCCTTTTACACTTGCTCCTGCAGAAAATTACTCCCTCTTCCTTCACCTTTTTTCCCACACTTACCAACATTTGTTCTTATTTTCACTTCCTTTCTCACCTGTCCTTGCCTACAATAACCCTCCCTTTCCTTCCTGCCCTGCTCTTACCAAAACTTACTTTCCCTTTGTCTCTTTCTTTGTCAATTGCATTCGCTAAATCTTGCCAGCACAAATGCCTAAGACTACCTTCGAATCCCTTCCCTTCCTCTCTCACCTGCCCAGAACTGAAATTTCATTACCTCGCTGCAATATCTGCCGCAAATTCTCCTCTCTATTTCTCTCATTTCTTCCATCACAAATCCTATTACTCAATATTTCTCTCTCTTCCTTCTGCAACCTTTCTTTTCCTCACCATTTCCCCTTACCTTGTATTTTCATTTTCTCTGATATTGGTATCTCCTTTCTCCTTCTCTTTAATTTACTTCATTCCACCTATCTGTCCTTTCCGGCCCCATCTCTTTCTCTTCCCACTCCTTTGCTTATATACCTCACTTCCTCCCTCACAAAATACAGGTCCTACCTTTATTCCACTCGTTTACTTTCCCCCCTCCCCCTACCTTCCACTCTCTCCCTATACTCTTCCCTCCCAACTCCTACCGCACTAGCTCTCTTTCCCCCTCCCCCTTCCCCTCTTCCACTCTCTCCCTATATTCTTCCCTCCCAACTCCTACCACACTAGCTCTCCTTTTTTTTCCTCCCCCTCTCCCTCCCCTCCCTCACAAAACACTGGGTCTTCCTTCTTGTCTTTCCCTCCACCCCATCTAACCCCCTCCCTCCCTCTTACTAACCTTTATCCCATCCTCCTCTGTGCCCTCTACCCCTCCATCCTTCCCCCCTCCCCCTCTCCACCTGTACAGAACCCCCCGCTGGTCCCACAAATTACCGTGTTTAGGCCTGCTGGTGTCTCAAAGGGAGGGGAGGGGAGGGGAGAAGGGAAGGGGAGGGGAGGGACAGCAGGTGAGGAATGGGAAGGATGTTATACTGAATAGAAAAGAGAAAGAGGGCAGAAAAAAATATATATAACAAACGAAGATATATAGAGGGACAATAGGGAGATGGGAGAAGAAACCGTGTATAAGGAGATTGATTATATTGAGGATAGAAAAGGAAGGAAGAAGGGAACATACAGTAGAAGATGGGAGAGTAGGTAGGTCTCAAATTGGAAAGGACAAGGAAGGAAGAAATGAGAGAAGAGTGAGAGGGAAGGGCATACTGTACAAGAATTAGAATAACGACTCAGAGAGACAGGAAGGAGAGATGGAAGAGATAATTAAAGAAAGGAGACAGAAGTGAAGGAAAGGAGAGAAGGAAGAGACAGAGAGTGAAGAGAAGAGGAGGAGGGAGAGGGTAGAAGGAAGGGGAGAAAGGAGAAGGAAAAAGTGGAAGAAAGAGAGAGAGAGAGAGAGAGAGAGAGAGAGAGAGAGAGAGAGAGAGAGAGAAAAAGGAGAGAAGGGAGAGACAGAGAGTGAAGAAAACGAAAAGAAGAGAGAGAGAGAGAGAGAGAGAGAGAGAGAGAGAGAGAGAGAGAGAGAGAGAGAGAGAGAGAGAGAGAGAGACAGAGAGTGAAGAAAACGAAAAGAAGAGAGAGAGAGAGAGAGAGAGAGAGAGAGAGAGAGAGAGAGAGAGAGCGTAGGAGGGAGTGAATGTGACAGAAGACGACACGGCCTGTAATGCATCAAAGTAGAAAGGAGTTGAGGAGAAACATGAGAGGGAAGGGACGAGGTGGAGAGGGAAGAGGGACAGTGATGGAGAGGAAAGAGAGAGAGAAGGAGATGAAGGAGAATGGGAAAAGAGAACAGAGAGAAAAAATCTGAGAGGAATGAGAGACAGGGGTAGAGAGAAGAGAGTGAAGGAGAATAAGGAGGGGGGGAAAATGAGAATTAAAGATAGAGGAACGGAGAGGTGAAGTCAGTGGTAAGGAGAAGAGAGAGAGAGAGAGAGAGAGAGAGAGAGAGAGAGAGAGAGAGAGAGAATTTTAGTGGAAGGCAGTAGGAGTAGAGAAAGGAGGAGGGAGAGACAGAGAGGGAAGAAAGGAGTGAGGAGGTAAATGTGAAAAGAAGAATGAGGGAAGGAAGCGATTGGGAATGAGGGATGAAGTAATAAAACGGAATGTGATGACGGAGATAAAGTGCAGAAGAAATATCTGCAAAGGAAGTTATATAAAATGAGGAAAGGAAGTAGTGATAGAGAAGGAAGAAAAACACATAAATATTACATGAATATGCATATAAAAAAAAGAGGGAAACAAATATTGAAACGGGCAACCAACATAGTAGATAGGAATACAGAAAAATCAGAGAAATGAGAAGTGGAACTTATAAGAAAGTCTGGGAGGAAGGGAATAGATAAAAAGATTATTTGAGTATGGAAAGTGAAAGAAGAAATGGTTGAAAATAGAAGCAAAGGGCAGGAAAGAATGAAGCAAGATAGAAATGGATGAATGAAGGAAAGGAGAGGTGGAAAACGAAGGAAAGGAGAGGTGGAATACGAAGGGAAATACTCTATGATGAAGATTGATGGGAAGGACTGATGGAAAAGAATGAAGAGAGAAGGTGGTGATGGTGGTGACAGACAGCAGAGCGGGAAAATAAGAGCGCGGGCTGCAACGTTTTGAAAGACTGATGCATGGCTGTACTGAGTGATAAGGAAGGAAGCATCATCCCCTTAAGAGTTAAGGATGAAGCGAGAGATATACTAGAGGAGGAGGAGGAGGAGGGGTAAGGAGAAATATGAGACGAGAACAGAGAGATATACTACAAGAGGAGGAGGAGTAAGGAGGAGAAATATGAGATGAGAACAGAGAGATATACTACAGGAGAAGAAGGTGTAAGGAGAAGACATATGAGACGAGTAACTGAAGGAGGGGTAAGGAGAAATATGAGACGAGTACATACCTCACATGCTGCTGCTGCTGCTGCTGCTGCTCATAATAATATCTCCCCCCTAACCAATGACAAACGACCAATTACCTCCAGCCTCATTCCCACGCTAACGACCCCTCCACTTCCCTCATAAATATGTAATTCAGGAGGCGACCAACCAGCCAGACAGCCAGCCAACCCCTCTCTCTGTATGGGAAGTGATGGTGGTGATGGTGAAGGAAAGAAAGATGGTGTGATGTTGGTGGTGGTATATGGAGATGGACTTGAGATGGTAGTATAGTAAGTGGTGGAGGTGATGGTGGTGATGGAGGTGAAAGTGGTGGAGAGGAAGGTGGACAAATTACAGACACAGATTGTGGAGGAAGAAGAAAAGAAAAATGTATATACAACTCTTTTTGGTGAGTTGGAAGGTCTCTGATTCCTCCAAACTATGCCACGAAACAGATCACTAGTTTGGAGGAATCAATATAGCCCTCCAGTTCACCAAACAGAGAATATCTCCATAAACTCGAAGGACTTACGCATGGTCGACGGCGTAAAATCCTGTTGGTCTCCACTTCCTTTTTACTAAACCCGATAATCAGGTTACAAAACTCTCAGAATTCAGATCAAAATATCAATTTACCCCATAAGCAAAAAAAAAAAAAACGGATTCACGACGTATATAAAACTGCGATATTTCTCTGTTCTGAAGACGCCACAACACGATTATCAAATATATCACCCGTCTCCCCGTCACCTGCCATGCACACCCCATATACAACCACGTCTTAATTAAGGGGTAAATCTGGAGCCAGTGATTCCTCCAAACTATTCCAAACAAGAGGCCATCAGTATTATTGTTAATCTGGTCCTGTTTCATTGCATACGTTGGAGGAATGAAGGCACTCCAATGTACTGTACCATAATCATACTATCCCGTTCCAGTAGGGTATATAACTAACCCAATATGACCCCTCGTACACTAATACATATGGTTGAGATTCACTTCAGTCTTGGTCTAACGTAAGAGTATGTTGAATTATACAAGCAGCTGAACATTACCATCACAATATAATTATCAAAGTAGAACTCACCAACGAACATTGATATTACAAAATAATTATCAAAGAGTTATTACTCACCTTCTCTTACTCCTCAGAACTGAATCGATGTAATAAACAATCACTTCGCGAATAGATTTAACAATGATGCTTTTTTTATAGGTATTATTTCATCCGGGATTGGCAGTGTTTCACAAAGATAGATAAAAACTACTGACCGCGACTGTGACTGTTCGGATACACCATAAATATTAAGGCAAACAGACGAGCAAACATCGATCTTCCTTCCTTGATTCAACTTGCTCCGAGTGGGTTCCTGACGTCACAGATGGACCACGTGAGTGTCAGTTTCCCAGGAATCGTGTTGGAGTGAGATGCCAATTATAGCATTACTTTCAAAATCACGTCAAAACAACACACTTATTATAGCACAGATAGATCAGGTTATATCAGGTACCGTATTCCTATTCATGCTATTCGTTCGTATTCTTTCTCATCATTATCTAGCTTTCTAGCATATCAATAACACTTAATAAGCACCAGGTATAAACACACGTTGCGTCAATCTTAATTATAGTTTCGGTGAATCAGGCTTCAGTGCATTATCATATTTGTATAAACTGTTTCGTATAATGTGTGTTTCTTCGATATATCGGTGGTCTGTTCGAGTCGTTCAGATGTTAGAGCCCAGAGAAATAGAAATGAGTCAAAGAATATAATGACGAGTCCTGAATTCTGTGACTAGGGTATAGGGTAGGGTGAGTCAGCGTCTGCCTACGAGTATAAACAGTACAAGTTCCTCCACTTCCACATCACTTGTACTCACTCATTGAAAAGTAATACAAGTTTTAATCTTTTTGTTACTGAATATGCATACACAAAAACACCATATAGACATGATTATAAAGAACTAAGATGTTGTGCTAATAATTTCATAGTAAGAGTATGGGATTGTGCACGGACGAGGCCATTGAGGCGAGGAGGGAGGGTGTAGTGTAGGCAGGACTGAGTTGGGGTTGCTGTGCAGACAAGTGACGGTGACGGGATAAGGGGATGTGATAACCCAACAGATTGTTAGGCCACAGCCCATTAGTGTGAAGGGCGACTTGTTGATGGAGCTGCGAACGTCTTGATGATATTGTTGTACTAAATTATATTAGAGCTGAAATTCCAAGTCCCGTGCACTCATCGAAAGACGGTCAGAAATGTTACCACGAGTTTTGTCCGTTCGGTTATATTACAATTTCCTATTTTCTTACCGGTTCACCTCTCTATTTCTCTATTTCTTTACCTTCTGCCTACCTCGCTCTCTAACTCTCTGCCTCACCCACTCCCTGCTTCTTCTTATCTCTCTGCCTGCCCATGCGTCTGCCACTTTGCCTACCTTCCATCCTGCTACTTTACCCCCTGCCTGCTTGCCTGCCTGCCTGCCTACTTCCCATTCCACGTCTGTACCTCCATGCCTACCTACCTTCCTGCTTCTTCTTTATTCATTATGTTCCTATACCATCGAGTTTGGTTCTCTTTTTCCTACTCTAACTCCCTATTACTTTCCCACTCATATTTATCCTCCTCGCTATTATTCTGCTTACCTTCCTGCCTATGTATTCTGACTGCCTTCGTCATAGCAACGTCACCTCTCTACCTTCTTTCATCTCTGCCACTCCACCTCTTTGTCTCTCTATATCTACTTCTACCTCTGGCACTCCATCTATCTGCTTCTCTTTCTGCTTCCACCTCTAGCACTCTATTTCTCAGCCTCTCTTTCTATCTCCACCACTACCACTCCACCTCTCATTCTACATCCATCACTACCACTCCACCTCTCCTCCTCTCTTTCTACATCCACCTCTGCCACTCCACTTTTCCTCTTCTCTTTCTGCCTCCACTTCTCTGCCTTCCCCGGCTACCTGGCTACCCCACCACCTGCCTGAATGGGTCTGCCCCCACCTGTGCGCTCAGCCATGAAATATACATACATATGTCTCCCTCATACTGTCTTCCTCCCACCCTGCCTCCCTCCAGTATATCTTTCTCTCTCCTTACCTCCTTATATATATCTCTCTCCCTTTCTCCTACTGTAATCGTAATGTCCTTTCTTCCCAACTGTTCCATGCACCATTTCCATTACATCTCCTTTCCCAGTTACCTCTCTGAAACCTGCCTTACACTGCCTTTTGTATTATACTCTCATTCTCTCCACTTTCCATTCCTATCCAACCCTCACATTTACCTCACACTGGCTGGCTCTTTTACCCTCGCCTCCGTCCTTCCCTCCTACCGCGTCCTATAGCCTACTCTCATATCTCCCTCGCACTGTGTTTCTTTTACTTTCCTCACATTATCTCTCCCTCTCATCTCTCTCACATTGTTTCCTTTTCCTCCCTCCCCACATTATCTGCCTCCCCACATCTCCATCACACCAACACCTCCGTCACACCACACCACACTAAAGGGAGGAATGTAGATGGATTTAATGGCCCTCTCGCATTTCCTGACACACCTTAAATTTTTCTCTCTGTCTCACACATACAGACATGCCTACACACATTTTTACAGGTACACGAGTACACACAGAAATGTACACATATTAACTCGAAACTACACATTCACAAGTAATCAGAAACATACACATACACACAGTTGTACACACACATATTCATACACTCAAATGCATTAATACAATTAAAGAGATATACACAAACACATACAATATGGAATTACATAGATACAAAAAACACGCAAAAAAAAATGAAACATGTACAAATACACATACAGTACACAGATCTTACACTCATACATACTGTACATACATACATAGTTTAATTTACTTACCGGTATGTATAAACACATTTTCAAACACTCACATGTATCAACATATACATATTTACACTTACGCCATTGCTTTTCACACCAGCACACATTCATGCAGGTTCTTACACACGAGCTTTCAAACACATATAAAATAATACACCGCTACACTAAAGCAAATGAAAGATATTTTCACACAAACACAGGCACTATCAAACACCCAGAGTAGTGAACATCCAAATACAAGCATACAACATACACTGAACACAGCATACAATGTGCGAGATAAATGTTAAATGTACAAAAAAAAAATTGTAAATTCTGAAATATAGTATGGATTGCGGCTTGAAATAAATAAGATACAGATCAAAGAATAGAATAAAATACAATTATGCTGAACATCCAAATACTCTCTCTCTCTCTCTCTCTCTCTCTCTCTCTCTCTCTCTCTCTCTCTCTCTCTCTCAATACGTGGATTCGGTAACCAGTTTAAACTTTTCCCACCACTTTCATGTTTCCAGTTTCTAAATTCTTCAGCCTAAACTAACAGCCTCGTAAGGATCCCAGTGAGCGAATGTTGCCGTTTTCTGTTTATTCCAAAGGGTAAGGTTGATTTTTCTTTCCATTTCAAACCAAGATATTATTGATGCCATTTGCTTATTTCAAAGTGTCGTCGTGTCTTCCGTGTATATAGTGTGACGACGTTGTGTTCTGTTTAATTAATTCAGAGTGGGATATCATTTTGTTTCATTGATTAAGGTTGAAAATTGGGGATCTCTTTTTTTTTTAATTCCATTTCATCTCTGCCCTAAAATTCCCGTGAACGACGACGACGACAAAGTAAATTCAGACAGACATACAGACGAATAAAGATGTAGTTGGGTACCTAACCTGATCAGGATTCAAACCTGGTAATTTGATAACAGGATTCCCATTTGATACCGGTGCGCCAAAAGCATCAATAACAACGACACACACACACACGCATGTACACACCTTTACTCTCTCTGTGTCCCTGTCTGTTTGTCTGTCTGTCTCTTTCCCTTTTTAGCTCAGCCCCTACTCACTTTGTTCTTGTCTCTCTCTCTGTGTCTCTTTTTTACTGTCTAGCTAAATCCCTACATTCTTTGTCCTTGTCTGTTTGTTTGTCTGTCTGTCTGTCTATTTTTCTTTTTCTACAGTAGTTCAGTTCCGACTCTATTTGCCTTTGTCAGTCTGTTCTATTTCTAGCTCAAACCCTACTTTCTTTATTCTTGTCTGTCTGTCTGTCTCTATCCCTTTCTAGTTCAGTGCCTACCCTCTCTGTACTTGTCTGTCTCTCTGTCTCTTCTATCTCGTTCTAGTTCAGTGCCTATACTCTCTCTGTCCTTGTCTCTCTGTCTCTTCTATCTCGTTCTAGTTCAGTGCCTACTCTCTTTGTCCATATATCTCTGTCTCTTTTTCTCTTTCTAGTTCAGGGCTTACTCTCTCTGTCCATATCTCTCTGTTTTTTCTATCTCGTTCTAGTACAGTGCCTACTTACTCTCTTTGTCCATATCTCTCTGTCTCTTTTTCTCTTTCTGGCTCAATCCCTCCTTTCCTCAATCACTCATGTCTTTCAAACACAGGCACGTGCATTCAGTCACAAACAACTGTATACATTATCATACATATCCACGCTTGATTTCTACTCACACACACACACACACGATGTTCTACGTTCTCTCTCTCTCTCTCTCTCTCTCTCTCTCTCTCTCTCTCTCTCTCTCTCTCTCTCTCTCTGTGTGTCCTTCCTTTACTTACATTTTACTACGCTTCCCTGCATGTCTCTCCTTGCACGCATATTCTCTCTCTCTCTCTCTCTCTCTCTCTCTCTCTCTCTCTCTCTCTCTGCCTATAAAGCTGACAGTATCGGAACTATTGGAAGTACAACAACAACCACCACCCTTCGTATATTACCTTCACGCCATTACCAACACCATTAATACCCTCCCTCTCCCTTCCTCCCTCCCTCCCTCCCATTTAACTGTTCCTGTATTTTCCCTCCTTTCTCTCCCTCACTCACTCTTTTCCCTCCCTCCCTCCCTCCCTTTACACTGCTGGTATATTTTCCCTCCTTTCCCTCCCTCACTCACTCTTTTCCCTCCCTCCCTCCCTCCCTTTATAATGCTGGTATATTTTCCCTCCTCTCCCTCCCTCCCTCCATTTACTCTGTTCCTTTATCTTTCCTCCATTTACACTGTTTTGTTATTTTCCCTCCTTTCCTTTCCCCTTCCCTCTATCCTTTTTTCACTGTTCCTTTATTTTCCCTCCTTTCCCTCCCACCCCTCCCATTCTTCTTCCTCATTCCCTCCCTTCCTCTCTCACTCTTCTCCCTCATTCCCTCCCTTCCCCTCTCACCCTACTTCCTTTTCCCTGCTATTTATTCTCTCACACTTCTCTAACTTCCCAGTGTTCCTTCCCTCTTTTCTACTTTCAGGCCTTTCCATCCATCCATCCTCTCTCCCTTTCTTCCATTCTTTCTGGGGTTTTTTCTTCCTCCTTATTATCATCCCATACATATCTCCAATTTCCTCCTATTTCTCTCCCTTCTTTTATCATTCTCCCTCATCTTCTATATTTTTTTCACTTCTCTTTCATCTCCCATTCCATCCCAGAATATGTTTTTTTTCTTCCTCCTTCTCTTCCCTTGTTTATTTCACTTTACAATATATGTGTCTGCATCCTCCCCTCCCATTCCCTTTCCCCATTTCACCTTCGTCATTCTCCCTCCATGCAGCCTCTCCCTACTCCCTATACCCACAGTTCCTTCTATACTCTTTTTCTCCATATCTCCTGCCCTCCTCCCCCATTTCACCCCCCCCCCACCCCTGTCTTTCTCTCCACTGCTCCTACCACCTCTCTGAAATGTGTGATGGAAGCTGTCATCACAATGTTTGGGTTATTTTGTGTTGAATAAGTGATTGTGCGTGTGTGTGTGTGTGTGTGTGTGTGTGTGAATACAGGTTTTTGTTGATTTTCAGTGGATGTTTGGGTGATTTTTGAGTTTGTATTTCGATATGATTGTGTGCTTGTCTGAGAATGATAGTTCCTGTGTGTGTGTGTGTGTGTGTGTGTGTGTGTGTGTGTGTGTGTGTGTGTGCTCGTTTGAGAATGATAGTGCGTATGTGTATGTAGCCTATAAGTGTGTGTGTGTGTGCTCGTTTGAGAATGATAGTGCGTATGTGTAAGTAGCCTATACGTGTGTGTGTGTGTGTGTGTGTGTGTGTGTGTGTGTGAAGGTGGTTTCTCTCCCAGTTGTTTCTTTCAAACGTTTTCAGCCGACCATTAAATTTATGTGGAGTGAGAATTGAAAAGTCTCCAGCCTGATGACTTTCCCCAGCGGTTTGGTGGTGGCCGCAGGGAGGGAGGGAAGGAAGGAGGAAGGGAGGTAAAGGTAGGAGGAAAAAATAAGGATAGGACAGTCAAAGTGAATGGAGGATGGAAAGAGGGAGGTAAAGGTAGAGGCAGAGGGAATGAAGGTAAGACAGTCAAAGTGAATGAGGGGATGGAAAGAGGGAGGGAAAAGTAGAGGCAGAGGGAATAAAGGTAAGACAGTCGGAGTGAATGGGGGAATGGAAAGAGAGATGGACAGAGAGAATAAATATGAGGGGAGAGAGGGAGGTAGGGGGAAGGAATGAGGATAGAATAGTGAAGGTGGCAAGAGGGGATTAAGGGGAGGTTATATAGAGGGATGGATGAGAAGGAAGAACAGTGAGGAGAGAAAATGAATGTTGGATAAAGGGCAAGGAAGAGGAAAGGGAGAGAGGATGGAAAGAAGGAAGGATAGACAATACGGAAGAAGTAAACAGAGAGAGAAGATATTACACAGAGGAAGATAATAAAGGAAGAGGATGTAAAGAAGGGAAGGAAAAGGGTATGGATAGTAAGGAGGTAAGAAATAAAAATGGAGTTAAGAGAAGATTAGTAGGGGTGAGAGAAGCAATAAAGAAGAAGAATAGGAGGAAGACAGGCCGTAAAGGGAAGAAGATTAGAGAGGTAGAAGAACATGCATGGACAGCGATGAAAGAAGAGATGGAAGAAATAGGTGTGCAAAACAAAACAGGACCCTAAGGTGATCCCTGAGGCACTCCACTTGTCACGTTCATCCCGTCTGCTGCTTTCCCATATATGACAACTTACTTCTTTCTTTGTGAGCCTCAATTTTAAAGCTTTGTACACTCGCATCATAAAACAAGTTATTTTTCATCCTCATCCATAAAAGTTGATGATAGGAATATCTTGAAGTTTTAATGATATTGTATGTGTATATAAGACCACTTGACTTGTATATATATAGTAGTACAATCGTCACTAGATGTATTGATCCTCTCTGTCACACCTCACAGGCTCATTCACCATCGTTGTTCAATTTGTAGAGAAAAAAGTGTTGGCAAAGTGATTTTATACTCATTTACAACAAGAGAATAAAGGACCCTAATGTGTCCAAGTTGAGAAGTCTTTAACTCTTTATGAGAGTGCTAGGAATCTAAATCTTAAATGACCGTAAATTTGTTCAAAAAATTAATTAACGTATATCTGAATATTGTTATTCTGTACGTTTTAATCAGTACTTATAGATTCCTAAATATACAAAACTAACTTTAAACTTGCCAGAGCTTAAATAATATTCAATGTATATGATCTTAAAGAATCCTAATTATTAATAAGTTTAAAAATTACAACTTTGCAGGAAAGAGTAAAGGACCCTAAATCATTAAGTTTAAAATACTATAAATTTGTCCAACAGATAAAAGAGGCTACGCAATTTATGACATGTAAATTAAACTCTCCACAAGTTATAGCGTCTCCTTGACAACTTATTTACACTATTTGGTCATATATTTTTGTATCAACATCAAGGGGCCGTGGCGGTGGTGGTTTGTGTGTTAACTCAAGCGAGAGGAGGGGGCCGGGAGAAGTCAGAAGAGCGAAGGATGAATCGCAGAGGTAGGAAGGGAAAGGATGAAAGGAAGGGCAAGAATAAGGAAGGAAGGAAAGGTAAGGTAAGAATGAGGAGGGAAAAGAGGAGTGGGAAGGGGGATGGAAGGAAATGAGGGAAGGTGAAAATGGTGGTATCTTATTCTTATTATGAGGAGAAAATGGAGGGAAAAGAAAAAGGGGATGAAAGGAGTATGGTAGGATAAAATAAAAATGAACAAGTGAAGGTGAGAAATAAATAATAAATTATAGATAAGTGAGAGATGAAGGAATAATGAACTGTAGGGTAAGTAAGTAAGTAGATAGGCTGAGATATGTAGTTGGGTTGGTAGACAAGTAGACAGGTAAGTAGACAGTTTTGTAAAGAGTCAGGTAGGTAAGTGGAGAGATATTTAGGCACAGAGACAGGTATACGTAGGTAGGAAAATGGTGATATAGAGAGGTAGGTTGGTAGCCATAGGAACGGCCCATTGTACGAATCCCCTCTATTCCTATCTATGTGCCTCCTTTTTTTTTCTCCACCTTTCCTCACCATCCCCTCCACTCTACTCCCCCTTTTCCCTTCTTTATGTGTTCCCTTTCTTCCTCTCCACTCCCTTTTCCATTCTCTGTGTCCCCTTTCTCCTCTCCACCTTTCCTCTCCGCCCACTCCCCCTTTTCCCTTCTCTATGTGTCCTCTTTCTTTTCTCCACCTTTCCTCTCCAACCACTCCCCCTTTTCCCTTCTTAATTGCCCCATTTCTCTCCACCTTTCCTCTCCTTTTTTCCTTCTCTATGTGTCCCATTTCTTCTGTCCACTCTTCCTCTCAACCCACTCCCCTTTTACCTTCTCTATGCGTCCCCTTTCTTCTCTCCACCTTTCGTATCCACCCACTCCCCCTTTTCCCTTCTCTCCGGGGTGTGGGACGTGCCAGGTAGGTCGGGCAGAGGCTCAGACGCAGCTTAATAGTTTGGGAGTAAGGTGTGAGGGGCATTATAACCAAACCCCACCCGGTGCCAACGGGGGTAATTTGGAGACATTAGTATTATTTTACTTTTTTTGTCGTTGACTGTTGTAAATGCTCCATATATGTTTGTGAGGGCCTATAGACTATATATTACAACTGGTAGTGGTATTACTATTTTTTATTATACACAAACAATAATTATTATATACAAACATTTTCTCAAAGCTTTCTCATTCTTCCAAAAGTACTTATTTAATTTCGGATATAATTATAGCCTGTGATAGCGTTGAAAAAGACTAATAATGCATAATGACAGTCACCCTCCTCCTTACCTAATACCTTCACCACCATGCCCTGACATCGGGGGTACGAGAGGGAATGGTGAGGGAATGGGGAGGGCCGTGGGGGTGCATGGGGGCTGAAGGGGGGAGAAATTAAGGGGAGAGTATACTTTTGATATATTTGAGTGCCTTGATTCCTCCAAAGTATGCCAAGAAACAGGACCAGATTAACAAAAATAATGGTGTCCTGTTGCTGGGAATATAGTTTGGAGGAATTATTATCTCCCAAAATGTCAATACTATACCCTCCCTTTAAGTACTTATCTTTCTGATCTCTTTCCCTTTTACGATTCCTTCAACTTACTATCTTCCAGTCACTTATATGAACCATGTCTCCTCAATAATATTATTCTACTGCTCCCGTATTTTATGTTTATTTCCTCCTTTTACTTTTTTTTCTCTTCCCTCTTTTTCCTCATCTTCTTAAATTCCTCCTCCTCCTCTAGTATATAAACTTTCTTCCAACACACCAACTCTCTTTAATTAACTATAAATTATCTTCTTCTCATTTTCCTTTTCCATTTCTTCTAGTTCTCTTTCCTCATCCAATTTCACATGTCATTCAGCTTTTCTTCTTCATCCACAGTTCTCTATTTTAAACTTCTTATTCTTCCCTTTAATATACTCCTTGATCTCCACTTACTTCTGCTCGTCTTGTTCATCCACTTTCACCTCTAATTCCACAATTCTTTCTCTCCTTCTCAATCTCTTTCTCTCCTTCTCAATATCTTTCTCTTTCTCTCAATCTCTTTATCTTTCCTTCTCAATCTCTTTCTCTTTCTCTCAATCTCTTTCTCTTTCCTTCTCAACCTCTTTCTCTTTCTCTCAATTTCTTTCTCTTTCCTTCTCAATCTCTTTCTCTTTCATTCTCAATCTATTCCTCTTTCATTCTCAATCTATTTCTCTTTCTCTCAATCTCTTACTCTTTCCTTCTTAATCTCTTTTTCCTAATCCTCCTGCATCAATCATCTCTTACTTACGTCTCCCTTTCTCCCTCCTCCTCCTTCCTTCCTCTTTACCACTTCTGCTTCTTCCTCCTCCTTTATTTTCTCCACCTCCCTTTTTCTTTTACTTTAATTCCAACTCCTACTCTCTACCACTTCCTTCACCTCCAACATCTCCTGCACTTCTTTTAGTTTCTCTTCCTCCTTCTTCTTCCCTCTCCATCTTCTCCACTTCATTTTAATGCCCTACCTCCCTCTCCTCCTCCTCCTCCTCCATCCATCTATTCCACTTTTTTCTTCTCTCCCTCTTCTCCATCTTTCTCCTCCTCTCCCTCCTTCCTCCTCGTGTCCTTACCTCAGCAGTCCTCAGAGAGTTATGGCTGTCATTCTCTCTACTAATTTCTTTCCCTGTCTCTTTATCTACCCTCCATCTATCTATCTATCTCTCTTTCTGGTTTAATGCTGCTCGATTTACCTGCTACGAGTATATATCCAATAGATATAAAATTATGTGAGTCTATCTGCAATGTTCTTCCAACTTCTCCCCTCTTTCTATCTATTTATCTATATAACTATCTATCTGCCTATATTTCGTCTTATTAATTAGTCAAAACATTCCACTTGTGATCAAAATGTATATCAATATCAAATGTGCATATATGTGAAAAAAAAAATCAATCTTCTGTCTGTATGTTTGTCTGTCTGTGTGTGTTGTTTGTGCAAGTCTTTCTGTCTGCATACACAAACACATACATATATTCATGCCATACCTCGTACTTTCCTAGCTCCCCCCCACCCCCCCACCCCATTCTTCCTTTTCCCTTCCTCAAACCCCTCTCTCCTTTTCTCTTCCTCCTTCACTTCCGTTTCCTCCATCAATATCATATCTTTCACAGAGTTACATTCTTCTCATCTCCCTCCCTCCTTCACTTCTCATCTCCCTCCCTCCTTCACTCTCATCTCCCTCCCTCCTTCACTTCTCATCTCCTTCCCTCCTTCACTCTCATCTCCCTCCTTCACTTCTCATCTCCCTCCTTCACTCTCTTTCATATCTTTATAACCCTATTTCGTTTTTTTTTTTTTTTTTTTTGTTCCTCGACCCTTGTCTCTCCCCGTTTCCTTCCCTCCTTCACTTTCCTTCATATCTTTACTTTCTATTCACTTTCTCTCCTTTCACCCCTGTATCTCCCTGCTTCCTTCCCTCCTTCATTTTCAATCACACCTTAACTTTTCATTCACTTTCTCTTCCCTCACCCCTGTCTCTCCCTACTTCCTTCGCTCCTTCACACACGCTCACTCCCTCACTCTCTTTCATATTTTTACCTTTCATTCACATTCTCTCCCTGGTTCCTTCCTTCCCTCCTTCACACACCTTCCGTATAAGTGCTCCTTCCACTTACTCCCGCCCACACTTCCACCCTGGACAGTAAACGCCGTCAAACCTCTCAGCCCACGAGAATGAGAGAGAATAATTGCTGATGTCAGTGGTGGTGGTGGTAGTGGTGGTGGTGTGGTTATAGTAGAGAGTGCAAGTCGTGGTGTAGTTGTAAATAGTGCCCAGGGAGAATTCTGTTATTGTTGTTGTTGTTGTTGTTGTTGGTAGGGTAGCTGTAGACATTTATGGTGGTCGTGGTGGTGGTGGTGGTGGTGTTGAGAGAAAGTTAGTGGTGTCAGTAATGGTGGTGGTGGTGGTGGTGGTGGTGGTGGTAGATATGTTACAACTGTAGATGATGGTAATATATGATGGTAGTGATGCAGATGTAAACGGTACTATACAGTATACTAGTAATGATGTAAAGATAATAATGCTGGTGTTGTCAGTGTTGGCAGTGGTGGTGTAGATACATACTCATAATAAAGTGGCGTTGGCAGTAGGTATATATAGATAGTAATAATTAATGGTTGTGAAAATAATGTTGGTAGTAGTGGTGTTAGTTACTCACTCCACTTTCATTATTTCACTTCTGCTAATAGATGTCAGATGATTTTACTCGTCACAAAGGAGATCCACGAAACGAGATTAACGTTGTGGTATTACAGTATTAGCGTATACTAGCATTGGTCGTCAGTAGTGTTCGAGACGTCAAACCAAGGTCATAACCAGAAGTATTTTCACTAGTCCACAGTGCAAAGATTAACAAGAAAGACGAATACCACGTAATCAGGTGCAAAAAAAAAAAAAAAAAAAACTAATAATAATAATAATATTAATAATAACAATAATAATTCAACGTATTACGGTGCAAAACAAATTCAGTATCCAAGGTAATTCGGTGTACAACGGGACGAATCCGACGTAATCCGGTGTAAAAATAGACGTATCCGACGCAGTCCGGTGTGACGATGGCAACTAACTACATATACTGGAGGATAGAGGTAACTAATGTAACGGGGTAATATTATATTGTCCGTTTCTTTTTCTTGTGACGTTAATGGGAGGACAATGTGCGTCACAAAACGTCCACGTCAGACCGACTTGCCTTAATTAGCGTGACGAGGCTCTTACTGGTGGTGTTATGTCTGGTGTTGATGGTGTGTGTGTGTGTGTGTGTGTGTGTGTACATGTATGTATGTATGTGTGTGTGTGTGTGTGTGTGTGTGTATGGTGTGTATGTGTGTGTGTGTGTGTGTGTGTGTGTGTGTGTGTGTGTGTGTGTGTGTGTGTGTGTGTGTGTGTGTGTGTGTGTGTGTGTGTGTGTGTGTGTGTGTGTGCATACATGTTTGTGTGTATATATGTGCATAGTACACACGATTGTTTGTATTTTGGTGTGTCTGTATGTATTTGTACGTGTGCGTATGTGTATATCCATGTATGTATATATGTATGTATGTATGTATGTATGCGAGCGATACTGCGTGTGTGTGTATGTGTGTGTGTATGTGTCCGTGCTGGCACCATTACACCCGTGCAGCCAGCGTAATATTGCAACACTTCCCACTCAAAAAATAACACAACACAACACTTTGCCCCTCCACCCAGCCAGCCCTACTCGCTGCCCGCCACCCACCATTTCCCTAAACGAATTCTATCTATCTATGTATATATATCTACACGCTATCTAGACACAAATTATTTTATCTCACTTCTAGTTGTTCTATCCATGTATCTATCTAACTATTCCCCTACATTCTGCTTTATTTATGCATGTATTTAATTTATATATGTATGTATGTATGTATAAATATTTATATATGTATGTGTACGTATGTATGTATGTATGTATGTAAGTATGTATGCATGTATGTATGTATATATATAAAAGGTTTCTATATATATATATTTGAAAACGGTTTCTATATATATATAATATATATATATATACAGAAACCTCACTTCACCGTGGGGTGTGTGTATGCAAAATAACCACAGGAGAAATAATAGACAGAACAGTAAGTACTTTCGTATATTACATCCTCAGACAGACTCTGTCTGAGGATGTAATATACGAAAGTACTTACTGTTCTGTCTATTATTTCTCCTGTGGTTATTTTGCATATATATATATATATATATATATATGAAAACGGTTTTCTATCTTTCCGTCCATCTAAATAACGCTGCTTTATCTGTCCCTCTATCTGAATATTGCACTGGAAACCTACAAGCTGTTTTAGCAAAATTAATGTCAGCCTGGATATCCACTGTTTTTTTAATATTCGTGCTTCCTATTTCCCTCCGTGCTCCGTCTGTTCGAATGCTGTGTTTAAGTGTTCAATATTATGTGTAGTTGTGTACGTGTGTTTGTGTAAAGATGGGAAGTGTACAGTTTATGAGATTGTGTGAAAGGGTGTGTGTGTGTGTGTGTGTGTGTGTGTGTGTGTGTGTAGTGCTTTATATGTGCGACTATTATGACCACTGCAATGTTCACTCCAGGACATTCTACTGTAATGATGATTAGAGGGAAACACGGGGGGGACAGTAATGAAAGCGAAAGGTTGGATAGAGATAACTGGGAATAACTGATGGAAAAGGAATGAAGGAAGGAAGGAAGGAAAGAAGAGAGAGAAGCAGTAATTTGTGGAGCTGGGAACACCAAAAAGAAGGAAGAAATAAGAGAGGAATGATGGGAGGTAAATATAGAAGTGGGAGACGAAAGAAAGAAGTACCGTAAGAGTTAAGAACGAAGAGAGAACGAAAAAGAAAGAATAGAAGAATGGGAAGGAGGAAGAGAGGAAAATGTGAAGAGAAAACAAGCAATTTAATTTAGGACGGTCAGAAACCAACAAGAAAAGTGGCTGAGAAACATAGAAAGAAAAGAAAAGGAAGGAAAGAAGGATATAGGAAACATAGAAGAAGGAAGGAAGGGAAGGAAGAAAGGATATAGGAAGGAAGGAAGGATATAGGAAAGAAGAAAGGATATCGAAAGAAGGAAGGAAGAAAGGATATAGGAAACATAGAAGAAGTAAGGAAGGATGGAAGGATATTGGAAGGAAGGAAGAAAGGAAGGATATTGGAAGGAAGGAAGGAAGGAAGGAAAGATATAGGAAGAGAAGGACAGCAGGTAATAAGGGTTGGGAGAGTGACACCAGGAGCCCTCTGGGATCTGTCTACCATCCTATTACACTCTAACACACACATACAGACACACACACACACACACACACACACAGACACACACACACACACATACAGACACACACACACACACACACACACACACACTCTCTCTCTCTCTCTCTCTCTCTCTCTCTCTCTCTCTCTCTCTCTCTCTCTCTCTCTCTCTCTCTCTCTCTCTCTCTCTCTCTCTCTCTCTCTCTCTCTCTCTCTCTCTCTCTCTCTCTCTCTCTCTCTCTCTCTCTCACACACACACACACACACACACACACACATACGCAGACAAACTTAAACAAACACATACACTCTCTTTCTTTCTCTCACACGCACACACACACCCACACACACACTTAAACAAACACATGCACACCCACACACGCCTAACCAAATATATACTATACACGTCCTCGTACCACACATTAACACACACGTAGCCACACACAACGACATACTTACACATACCAATAATCACAGACCCACACAGTCCTTTTATCTAATCTACAAAAGGTGACCGCTATCAGTGAGAACACAAAGGATTCTGACGTGTAAGACCAATCAAGAGCTCATAGTAGATACGGTAATGCGACCTGTGATAAAGATATAGTCATATATGTAAGAAAGGTATGTGGGTTGTAAATGAAGGGGCGAGGGGAATGTGTTGTACGGTATTCAATTCGCCCACGAAATCACATGTGGTAGTCGTATGTAAAAAAGTTACATAGGAAGTAAATGAAGGGGTGAGTGGATTCTGTGGCATCCTATTCCCCGACGAAATCAAAGAACCTGTAGGAACATTGGGCTAACCTTCATGACCTCTTGTGGCATCGGACGAGATTTTAGTTAGTGACTGCATTATACCTTCCAATACAATTCCTGGAAGGTGGTTAAGAGGCCTGTGATTATATATGAGAATTGGTGACTTCTGATTCCTCCTGACTATGCCAAGAAACAGCCTCCTTCTATATAGGTTATGTTTCGTGGCAATATTTGAAGGACTCATTTACTTACAATTTTCTGACTACATCACAGGGTTCCATAAGCGGCCTATGCAGTATACCTGACGCTGTTAGTGATTTGGAGGCTTATATCTCCTCACAAGTGCGTCATAATACATTGCCTATAATAAAGAAATCTTGTTTCGTGGCGCAGTTTGAAGGAATTGATATAGTCTACACTTGGTCGACAGTTTACAAATCCCCCTTAAGGATTCACTGGCATTACAGAGCGGATTTGATGTTATTCTATTCTATCTGATCCGGTGTGATGACAAGCAGAATGAGAGAGAGAGAGAGAGAGAGAGAGAGAGAGAGAGAGAGAGAGAGAGAGAGAGAGAGAGAGAGAGAGAATGTGTGTGTGTGTGTGTGTGTGTGTTGTCACATCAAACTTTTTCCTACTCTTACCATACTCTTTTCATCCCTAGCTCCCTCTTCTCCTCTCTTCACCCTTCGTATCTCCTCCCCTCACCCACCCATTCACCCGCCACTTGACTCCCCTTTTCTACCCCATCATCTCCACCCTCACCCCAGCATCCCCCCACACACACATTTCCCTCCCTATCATCATTCTCCAACCTTCATCCTCTGGTCCCTATCCAATCAATCACGACGTCCCTTTTTTTCCCTCTCCCATCTTCCCCTCCCCTCTCTCTCTCTCTCTCTTTTGCCTTCTCATTCTCTTATCTCAAATCCCATTCACTCCTCTCCCTTGCCATCTTCTCCTCTCCCCCATGCACCCACTCGCTCTTCTGCCCTCTCACTCTCTTTCATCCCATTCTCTCCTCTCCCCTGATGTCAGCTTTCCCTTTCCCCCCACCCCCATTCTCTCCTCTGCTCTCTCTTATCTTCCATTCCATTCAATCCTTCCCCTTCCCTTCCCATCTCCCTCCCCTTTCCTTGCTTCTCATGCATTGACATATTTATACTGAATTTGCATATGTTAGGTAATAATACTTCCAGGCTACTAATCTTGTCTCTTTGTAGTTTTTAATTAAACCGGTGTGTGTGTAAGTTTATTATTCTCTTTAATCCATGCACATAGTTAGTTATCTATTAATCTTCATTTATAACTCATTATTATTGTTTAACATCCAGAGGGAGATGGATGGGGAACTCAGGAAAACTTTCTTACAATCCAGGCCTTAAAATTGTAACACAGATTTAGACTTGAGAACAAAAAACAAAACAAAAAACAAACTCGGAGCAGGCCAGAAGTATAACTCTTATCTGTGTTCCCATGTACAGTCTAAATTGTTTTTAGACCTAATGGATTTTGGCTGACGCAGAAGTTACATGAGTTTTTGTACTGTACATCCAAAGTCATGAGTTTCATCCCACCAGCTGCTCATCAACAGATCATAGTTATATATATTGCTTCTGTATATATTTTCTGAGTCCAGGATTTTTCTTTTGGTTAGTATGATAGCCTGTTGCTATGAGCCATTGTATAATTTGCCCAGGCTTACTTCAGTAAGTCCCTTAGGCAACTCCCTATTACTCACGGGTTTAAATTTATATCACAAATAGTAACTAAACAATGAATAACTTACGGTAACTTTCACTAACTCCAGTCGATTATATTCACTTAATCAAACAAAAACCACGTCAACCAAAGGTTAATAATATTCAGAGGTAACAGATCGTCGGGTGAGAGATAATTTTTGTTCACTACCATATCTCACTTAACCCAGACTCCCCACCCATCCCTCCCTACCCAACGTACCCTACCCCTCCTTTTTCCTACCCCTGCTCATCTCTCACCCTGGCTGTCGAGTGTGTATTTCCCCTGAGGTCGTCCCCCCCCCTTCACCATTACCCTGATTCACACCCCCACACCGCTTATCTTATGGTAGGGGGGAGGGGGAGGGGGAGGTTTGGTTTGCTGAGTTTAGGAGAGAAGGAGAAGAGGGATGAGTGAGTTAGGGAGGGTTGTGTGTGGAGTGGTAGTGGGTGAGTTGCAATGAGAGGGTGTGTATGTGTGTGTGTGGGATAGGTTGATACAATTGGTGTTGCAATGTGAGAGTGTGAGAGGGTTGTGTGTAGTGATAGTGAGAGAGAGAGAGAGAGAGAGAGAGAGAGAGAGAGAGAGAGAGAGAGGATGATACTGGGTGGGTTGCAATACTAATGATCATATAAATGGGGCATGCTTGAGTGGGAGGGAGAAAGGGACAGAATGGGCATGAAAGGAGAGGAGAGGATCAGTTCCCAGAGGACTGCACTGAAATAGGAAGAGAGGAAGCTATAAAGTAAGAACATGGGATGGAATAGGAAAATTGTGATAGAAGTCGATGGGATAGTGATGTATCAAAGAAAGAATAAAATCAATAAGGAAGGGACAGGAGATTTAAGTGTGAAAAGGAAAGGAAAAATTGAAAAGGGGAGAACAGAATAGAAGTGAAGTGTGGGAACGAGAGGAAGAATTGAATAGGGTGGGAGAGAATGGGAAAACTGTAAAGGGAGTGGACGACAGTGAAGTGTGGAATGGAAAGGGGAAAACTGTCATAATGGTATAGGACAGAGTGAAGTGTGGAAGGGAGAGGGAAGAGAGAGTGAAGCGTGAGAGGGAGAAATGTAAAGTTAAGGAAGGAGAGAGTGAAGTGTGAGAGGGAGAATTGTAAAGTTAAGGGAGGAGAGAATGAAGTGTGGAAAGGAATATTGTAAAGGGGAGAGGGAGGAGAGTTAAGGGTAGGAGGGAAGAGAGAGAGGAAGGCGGGATACAGAAGCAGGTATTTCAATGAGGCTTCTAGGACGGGGAGAGATAAGGAGAGGCGTGGTTGGTGGATGATGGGATGGAAGGGGAGTCAGTGGAAAGGGAGGGAGGGAAGATAGAGGAGGGTGGGCCAACAAGAGTGTAATGCTCAGTGATAAAGAGAGAGAGTGAGAGAGAGAGAGAGAGAGAGAGAGAGAGAGAGAGAGAGAGAGAGAGAGAGAGAGAGAGAGAGAGAGAGAGAGAGAGAGACATTTGAAACATTTGAAACATTTGAAACATTTATTTATAGCTATCAGTTATACAAAATACAAAAAATATAAGTATAAGCATAGAAAACTTTTAACATGTGCAACTAATGCTAGCCTAGAGAGAGAGAGAGAGAGAGAACAAATAGCAATATCATCCACTGACCGTAACGAGGCTGTTTGATGCTATTCTATCTGATCTGGTGTGATGACAAGCAGAATGGAAAGAGAGAGAGAGAGAGAGAGAGAGAGAGAGAGAGAGAGAGAGAGAGAGAGAGAGAGAGAGAGAGAGAGAGAGAGAGAGAAAGAGAGAGAGAGATATCACACAAAGTTTTACAATCATTACATATGGCAGTACACCACCCAAAGTTTTAAAATAATTACATTTGGCAGTACACCACCCAAAGTTTTAAAATAATTACATTTGGCAGTACACCACCCAAAGTTTTAAAATAATTACATTTGGCAGTACACCACCCAAAGTTTTAAAATAATTACATTTGGCAGTACACCACACAAAGTTTTACAGTCATTGCATATTGTAGTATAAGATATAGAGAGGACACCTTGAGCAACTGAAAAATCGTGAAGTATAAAATCATAAAGTCATAACAAAGTAGATAACCTAAGCACTGAGCAGCCAACTCATCACTAAAAATAACAGAAGGATAGGATGTAAATAAATGTAGCATGGATAGATAAATGGGAGGGAAAGAGGAAAGGAGAAGGGAAGAAGAGAGGGGTAGGGGATGGGAGAGAGGGAGGGAGGCTTGGAAATGAGTGAGGAGGGAAAGGTATGATGATGGGAGAGAGAGAGAGAGAGAGGAGGGGAGGGAGGGAGGCAGTGAAGAGAGAGGTGGAGAGATTTGATTTTATATTTGAGTCCAAAGGGGCTAATTTATTTGAGAAGAGGGAGAGAGAGGCAGATGGTCAGGGGGGTGAGGGAGGGAGGGAGGGAGGTAAGAGAAGGCAATACATACGAGATAGGCAGAGGGGGAGGAGTGGGAATAAGAGGAGTAGGAAGGAGTAAGAGTAGGAGGAGAAACATACTACTAGAATGAAGTGTGAAAAGGATGTTGGGAGTAAAGTGTAGGAAAGGAAGTGAATGAAGAAGGAAGAGGGAAAGTGAGAGAAAGGATGGTGGGAGTAAAGTGTAGGAAAGGAGTGAATGAAAAAGGAAGAGGGAAAATGTGAAAAGGATGTTGGGAGTAAAGTGTAGGAAAGGAGTGAATGAAGAAGGAATAGGGAAAGAGAGGGAGGAATTGGGAAGGAAGTAAATAAAAAAGGAGGATATATGCAATGAAAGAAGATGATACAATTATTAAAAGGTAAATTAGAAGGAACAGAAAAATTGGGAAGAGAATATAGATAAAAAGTAAGAGAGAAAAAGAAAGTGATAGAATGAGTAAGAGAAACTATAAAAAGAAAGTGAATGACAGTAATGGACAGTAAGAATATGAAAGAGTAATAAAAAAGAAAAAAAAGTGAGAGAAAAATAAGAAAGAGCAAGTGAGTAAGTGAGAGTGAGAGTAAGAGAAAGTGAAAGAGAAGGTAAGAGAAAGTGAAAGTAAGTAAGAGAAAGTGAAGATAAGAGAAAGTGAAAGTAAGTAAGAGAAAGTGAGAGAAAGTGAGAGAGAGAGAGAAAGAGAAAGTGTGAGAGCATAAGAAAAAGTGAGAGAGTAAGAGAAAATGAGAGTAGAGAAAGTATTAGAGAGAGAGTAAGATAAAGTAAGAGAGAGAGAGAGAGAGAGAGAGAAGAGAGAGAGAGAGAGAGAGAGAGAGAGAGAGAGAGAGAGAGAGAGAGAGAGAGAGAGAGAGAGAGAGAGAGAGAAAAAAAAAAAAGAGAGTAAAAGAGAGAGAGAGGAGAGAGAGAGAGAGAGAGAGAGAGAGAGAGAGAGAGAGAGAGAGAGAGAGAGTTAGAGAAAGTAAGAGAGAGAAAGTCCTGAAGAGATAAACAGTCGACGAGAAATGATAACACAAATGCTGAACTGTAGAGAGAGAGAGAGAGAGAGAGAGAGAGAGAGAGAGAGAGAGAGAGAGAGAGAGAGAGAGAGAGAGAGAGAGAGAGAGAGGTGAAGTGAATTGAGGGAAGAAGAGTGAGGAGGGAAGGAAAGCAACAGGAGGAAGGAGGAGTGAGACAGATAGAGGTAAAAGAGAGAAGAGGTGAGGGAATGGAGAGGAGGGTAGTAAAGAATCAGGAGAAGTAAGAATATGGAAATAAAGGAGAGAATTGGTGAGGGAAGGGAGGGAAGTAGAGATGGGAAGGAAAGGAACTGAAGGGAGGAAAAGAGGAGTGTGGAAGAACGAAGGGAAGGAAAGGAGAGGTGAGAGAATGAGAGGAGAGAGGTGAGAGAAGGAGGGAGGAAGAAGAAGAGGGGGAGGGTAGGAGAGCAGAGAGAATGAGAGGAGAAAGGTGAGAGAAGGAGGGAGGAGGAAGAATAAGAGGGGGAGGGAAGGAGAGGCGAGATAAAGAGAGGAGAGAGGTGAGAGAAGGAGGGAGGAAGAAGAAGAAGAGGGAGAGGAAAGGAGAGCAGAGAGGTGAGAAAAGGAGGGAGAAGAAGAGGGGAAGGAAAGGAGAGCAGAGAGGTGAGAGAAGGAGGGAGGAAGAAGAAGAAGAGAGGGAGGGTAGGAGAGGCGAGATTAGGAGAGGAGAGAGGTGAGAGAAGGAGGGAGGAAACGAGAAGGTCGAGGAGGAAGGGAGGGAAGGCAAGATAGAGGGATGGCCTATCTTAATGTCAAGTCCGGGCCTCTGAGAGTAGTGATGGAGGCAGGCAGGCAAGGGAGGGAGGGAGAGACAAGGACGAGGGAAAGAAGGAAGGAAGGAAGCAGGAGGAGAAGGAAGGAGGGTAGAATGGAAGCAAAGATGAAGGAAGGAAGAAGGGTAGCAGAGAGGAAAGGAAGGAAGGAGGGTAGAAAGGAAGCAGAGAGGAAGGAAGGAACAAAGGAAACAGGGTGGAAAGAATGAAATGAGGGAGGAAGGAAGGGAGGAAGGAAGGGGGGTACAATGGAAACAGAGAGAAAGGAAGGAAGAAGGGTAGCAGGGAGGAAAGAATTAAATGAGGGTGGAAGCAGAATGGGAATGAAGAAAGGAATGAAGGAAAGGGGAAGTATGTAGGAAGAAAGGTAAGACAGAAGTACAGGGAGGCAATGAAGAGAGAGAGAGAAAAATGGAAGAAATAGGAGAGAAAATCAACAAATATATAGGTAGAATAAAAAAAACACGTTAGGAAGAAAGGAGGCAGGATAAGGGGAGGAAAGGAATGAAAATACTAAATCGGAATGGAGAAGTATGTTGTAGAAATAAAATAAACAGAAACAGATAACAATTATGGTGATCCAAAACGAGAGGGTGATTATAACAGGGAGGGGTATATTCATTCAAGCTGATAATACAGTATATGATAACTACAAGATATTAACTCACATTAGGTTGACAAACAGCCTCATTCACATTTATCGTTCAGCAATTCAATCCCCCCCGGTATAAAATAATGTACAAGCTGAAATTATGTTAAAGGGATGGTATACTTATAGTACACTCGCAATCCAAAATTTGTATCCAGGTCTTGTTGAAGTTTTGAATCATTTAACATAGTAGTGAGCCAATTACAACGCTTATCCTGTTTCATATTTGCTTGAACTCGCTTCATACTCGATCAGGCTATTCGAAGCAAGCCTGGATACATAGTTTGGATTGCGAGTGTACATTGGAGTGCCTTTATTCCTTCAGAGTATGCCAGGAAGCAGAACCAGATTAGCAAAAATAATGGTGGCCTACTGTTTGGTATAGTTTGGAGGAATCTGTTAGTTCTTATTTACCAATGCTGTACAGTACTATAACCCCTTAAACACACATGGCCTTGGTCGCATCAGTCAGCCAGTCAGTGGAATTCTGTTCAACAATGTAAGTGACGAACCTGAGTGTTAAGGCAAACTGAAAAAAATCATATAGACTTATGGTGAAGATTGGACGTTCTACAACACACACACACACACACACACACAGACACACACATACCCATGAAAGGAAGTAATGGTTCAATCAGGATTTGGCCACCACGCTCGGGATCACTAATGTAAACAGATTGCACATACAGTCTGGCAATACAGTGGTGGCTCACTCTGGATGTTGCTTGGACTCGTACTGTATATCTTTACCTGGCGTTATTTGATGCAAGATAGATTAATGTAACTAAAATTGTGACTGATTCACTTGTTTGTTTCTTTATGTGTGTGTGTGTGTGGAAGGGTGTGTGGAAGGGTGTGTGTGGAAGGGTGTGTGTGTGTGTGTGTGTGTGTGTGGAAGGGCGTGTGTGTGTGTGTGTGTGTGTGTGTGGAAAGGTGTGTGTATGTATGGAAGGGTGTGTGTGTATGGAAGGGTGTGTGTGTGTGTGTGTGTGTAAGTGTGTGTGTGTGTGTAAGTGTGTGTGTGTGTGTGTGTGTGTGTGTGTGTGTGTGTGTGTGTGTGTGTGTGTTTTACATATACAACAGTCACAATTCCAGTTGCATGTAAAGATAAAGAACGATGGTCAGCTAGGTTGGCCCAGGTGTATGCATGTTGGTCAGACTCCATGGACGGTACATAGTGCTTTGTTTGTACTCGGGGCATCACAGTTTGCATGGAATTCATGTGGGAGATTATTGCACAATGAGCCTCAAAATACGTGAGGTGAAAGGGAGTGAGGATGAATGTATGTATGTGTGTGTGTGAGTAAGAGTGAAGTTAGGGAGAAGAGAGGGAGGGAGGTATAGGAATGATCAGTTATGAGGCTGTTTGTTCTTGGCCACCTCAGTCAGTGAATTTTATCAACATTAGCTGTAACTCTGAGTTCCTTTCACCCTGGACTGTAGATGAAATAAGTAAGTGAACAATATTAATCAGATTAGGAGTGAGGGTATTGGGTAATATGTGAATTAACAGTTTAACACCAGGGATATTTTTTCATAGAGCGCAAATTCGTCTCGCTCACCCTTCATATCATTTGCATAAAGTAATGTGAAAGGATTAATGAATTACTACTCCTGTTGCTATTATTATTATTATTATTATTATTATTATTATTATTATTATTAGTGACGTTAATTTTGTTGCATTTTATACATGTTCAAATTCTTATAATATGAAACATCCAATAATATGCTGGACCTTTTCAGCACCATTACCTCTCCTATTCTTTAATCTGTTGTACAGTATTGCCTTACATTTACCATCACTTCCACCTGCCAGGGTTAGCATTATCACTCTTGTCTACGAATCATAATGGGCCGACGTGACATTGTGAAGCATCTCTATCTTCCCCACTCGTAAGTGATTCATGAGGTCATAACTTATGGACAAAGTAGACTGACAACAACGCTAAAAGCCGTGGATAACAGTCTGGGTAAATATAATGAAAATAGGGTCCTTCTTTTATTCTAACTTTTCTAAAATTGTCTCCATTTTTTAATGAATGAATCACTGATTCCTTAGAATACATTATGTGACTCGTCCATGCATGATATTAAATTTTTGGATGGATGTGAAAAAAGGTATTTGGTAATAATAGGCCTACAGATCGTACAAAAAAATATAACCATTTAGTGATAACTAATTATACTGAAGTGTTCATGTACTGTACGTAGAGTCGTAGACGATATATAAATGAATAAAAAAAATTGCGAGAATCAGTCGGAAAACGTTATCAACAAAGGCACCTCTACAAATGACGCTTCCTTAATTTACATACCATTTATGCTTGTCAAAGGCACTTACCTTGCTGGCATTAATTAACATTGTAGGGTTCATGTTGACGTATGGTACAGTTGGACACAGGATTTCGTGGTACAGCCCAATTTGAAGATGTTTGTGTCTCTCTAGTATCCAGTGACTATTGTCTGGTATTTGCTTATCGTCCCAGTCCCACATCATAGTTTCTGCCTCTAGCTGGTAAATCTTTTTGGTCGCTAAGGAATTTCATACTGGGAGGAGCTGAGCATTTTCCACCTTAATTGGCTGTACCACGAATTCCTGTGTCCAACTGTACATGTGGCGTCTGGTACAATGTGATCTATAATTATTGAGTCAGTCTTATGGATATTTATATTGGCTTTAGGATCTTGTGATACAGTCGAAAAATTGAAGAGTGAGAGATGATTCCATGATTTCTCCATAGTTTTACACACACACACACACACACACACACACACACACACACACACACACACACACACACAAACACACACACACACACACACACACACACACTGAGACAATCCTTTTTTTTTTTTTTTCAAGCATAGATTGGAGAAAACAATAAATATATAGCCTTCAATTTGCCTCATACAGTTCTTCATAATCAGTCTGAACCGTTCGCATGTCCGAATCCTGAGTAACGAGTCTGAGAGCAGAAATCAGTGGTGTGTGTAATGGACTCGTTACTGTGTGTGTGCAAGGTATGACATGGTGCTGGACATTTGCCTAAGCCCAATTAAGTCCATTTGAGGCCACGCTGGGTAAGTAAGTACCTCTCTATTTGTTGTCACTCATTTTTTCCTCGGTGATAATAATATTTTGTGGACCGTTTCGCCTCTCATTTTTTCATTTTTATTATGATGGGCATTATATTTAGAGACAATTATTTAGACGTATACATTATTATTATTATTATTATTATTATGTGCATTAAAATGAGAGACAATTATTTAGACGAATACATTATTATTATTATTATTATTATTATTATTTTTATTTTTATTATTATTATTATTTTTATTTGTGAGAGAGAGAGAGAGAGAGAGAGAGAGAGAGAGAGAGAGAGAGTAACAGAGGAGGGGGGTGAAAGACAGATGTCATATTGAAAGGGCATCAGTAAGAGGGAAACACACTGACATATAATGACAGGACAAGAGAGAAACAGACAGACGGGTAACGATCTCAGATGACAGACAGGATGACACACACACACACACACATACAGGATGAGGCAGACACACACACACACACACACACACACACACACACACACACACACACACACAGGATGACAGACACACACACACAGGATGACACACACACACACACACACACAGGATGACAGACACACACACACAGGATGACACACACACACACACACACACACACACACACAGGATAACACACACACACATACACAGGATGACCGACACACACACACACACACACACAGGATGACACACACACACACACACACATACACACACACACAGAGGATGACAAACACACACACACAGGATGACCGACACACACACACACACACACAGGATGACAGACACACACACACACACACACACACACACACACATACACACACACACACACACAGGATGACACACACACACACACACAGGATGACACACACACACACACACACACAGGATGACAGACACACACACACACACACACACACACACACACACACACACACACACACACACAGGATGACACACACACACACACACACACACACACACAGGATGACAAACACACACACACAGGATGACCGACACACACACACACACACACACACAGGATGACACACACACACACACACACACACACACACACACACACACACACACACACACACACACACACACACACAGGATGACACACACACACACACACACACACACACACACACACACACACACACACACACACACACAGGATGACACACACACACACACACACACACACACACACACACAGACAGGATGAGGCAGACAACACTGGAACGATTCACTAACGCTTTTAGGGGAAAGTTTTATGTTGGTAAATTTGGAGCAACTGAATCCTCCAAACTAT